>QWTY01007113.1:20801-38593 GCA_008033365.1 Pseudorectes ferrugineus
GCTCCTGAACTCATGGCCCAGCTGAGCAACACTGTGTGCCCCCCCACCATTTCCTGCTGTGCCCCTGCAGTGTGAACAGATAACTCGCAGCCTCCGGCCACAGCCCTGCTGCTGCTGCAGCTGCACACATCCTGTTCTGTCTGTGCTGAAACGTGAAAGTTTCTGGTCAATTGTAACCACCTCAGCAGTGTGAAATGCACTCAGGTTCAACAGGGCCTTTGGGCCTTACGGTGCTGTTTGGGTTCAGGAACCCCTTGAGCCTGCCCTGAGCTCTGCAGTGCTGTTTTGCAAGGGGATGATAATGTTTGGGAGAAGATTCATTTGCTCTTGGAAGTGGTGGTGCAGCCCCACTGTGGTTCTTGAGGATGTGGGGTGCAAAAACATAGTACATGGCCAACAAAAGCATAACAGGTGTCTCGGGCCACAGGAGGGGCCCAGGAGCCCTCTTTTCCTCCCAGCCTGGGCACACCTGGGGCAGCAGAAATGCACCAGCTTGTGCACCTTGATCTGGTGGGGAGGACCAAGGCTCCAGGCAAAGTGAGGCACAGCCACGTGGTGTTTCAGGAGTTCAGACCAAACGATTGTTGTAGGAGGCAGGAGCACCTGATGGCCCCAGCCCTGTGTCATCCTCAGTATGTGACTGACATGGCTTTGTTGTGGCTCCACCCTGAACACCTCCAGGATGGACATCCCTCCCCACTGCTCATCCCACAACCCCCCATCCTTCTGCCTTAAAGACAAGGAAAAATCCCAACATCAATTCTGAGCTCCCAATTCCCAGTCTTTGGCTGTTGCTCCTCACAGCATCTCCTGGCACCAAGAAGAGTTTGACATCATCCCTTTTGCAAAGGAACATGTCCAGGTGTGATAGGGCAGGGGCTGGCTGTGGCTCGGCCCCAGGGCTGGGGGCAGCAGAGCACTCGGTCCATGGATTTCTGGATACTGCAAAACCCCCCCACCCCCACCAGCACTTGAGGCCCTGCAGCCCCAATGCAGAAACCTCAGCCCGTGGCTGCGAGTTGTATTTTTCCATCAGTGACCTGGAGCTGAGCTAAGCCAGACTCACCCTCTGCTGCTGAAGGAGCCACCGATAGAGACATCTGGGATCCTGGGCTGGACACGCCACTGAATGAACTTGTCCCAAGGTTTTGGGCAATTGGGAATTCAGTCCTAAGGGTGAGCATAGCAAAATGCTGGATCTATTTGCCTGTCCCTTCCACTGGGCATCCCAGTTCCCATAAGCAGGAAGAGGTCAAGGGAACTCCACCAACTTGCAAGGTCTTACTCCAACCTCTAGGCTGCCCCTCGAGGGGTGGGAATGCACATTTCTGCCCTGCAGCCCCCAGCTCACACTCCAGCAGCCACTAGGGATCAGGATCCAAGCCCAGGGAAGGCTGTCCCAAGCTCAAGCTCTGTGCTTGGATTTGATAGGTGTAGTTCATGGCACACAACAAAACACTTCATCCCTTTACTAAACTAATTTTTCACCTTGTATTTGCCTTGATTTTTTTGCCTTTTTAACAGGAAAAGCATTTGCTTATGTAAAAACAAGTCTACTTTTCCCAGTTATCTTAAGGACAATTAAATCTTTCCAACCATCACTACAGATCTGGCCTTGCTCCTGCCTGTTAGCCACCATGACAACAGCACTCTCCACTAAATCACTCCTCTTCCAAATTGCTAAAGTCTCATCTCCATACTAACCTGGGCTCCTGGTCCAGGAGCAGTCTGGAGCTTGGAGCTCTCCTCCACATCATCATGAACAGCACTTGAGCCAGTCCCTGCTGTGGGATCATTTCCTCTAACTCATTTCACTGTCATTTAAATATTGTGTTTCCTTTCTTTTGGGCTGTATTTCTGGAGGCAGGACCATTCCTGGGTGCAGTCAGCAGATCAGATTAGATCCCAGTGCTGCACCTACACGGGCTCCTCTCCTGCACATGGTGCTTTGCATCCAGCACCTGCATCCCAAAGTGCTGAACTTCCCACTGTGTCCAGGGGCCAGGTTTCTCTGGTGGTTTCCTGTCTCCTATAAACTTCTGGTATTGCTCATTTAATCCCTTTCTACTGCCACTACTTGTTCATTGATAAAACTGGCCAGTTTTTCCCAATCTCAACTTACATCCAGTTCGCAATTCATGAGAACACTTTGTCTCATTTCTGCAATGACCTCCTCCAAGTTCTCAGACAGTCCAGGCGCGCAGCTGCAGGAGCGTGACAGCGAGACTGGGACCAACTCGTGCCCAGCACTGTAACCCTGCTCCAGCCACAGGGGGCTCTCCAGGGGTTATGGTGACACCTGACAGTGGGAGTAGAAACTGGGTCTGGAAAGCAGCAGGTGAAGAATCAAGTGTGTTCCATGCCAGGCCGCTGCATGTCACTTCCCTGTGCCCGGCTGCGGGGTGGATGTGCCAACAGACATCCCCCTGTTGCCCGAACTGCCCTCTGTCCTCTTGTGCTGTGACAGCAGCCCTGTCACAAGTTAGCTCTGTGTCGTATCTGCACAACATGCCAGTGCAGAGCACTGCTCCAGGGACAGCAGGTGGCTCCGAGTGCTGGCTGTTGGGAGGTGGTTCTTGCCTGTGTTGCAGCAAACCTGTTGTTTTGTTTCCATTCTGGAAGTTTCTAGTTGCATTTTGGCAGAGGCCAGCTCTCCAATGCCCTTGGACAGCCTTCTACCAGGGGCCACAGGACCACCAACCACATTATCCTGGTGCAGGGGTGCCCAGTCCTCTCCCTGCCATGGGGACGAGTTTGCTGCTTGCAGCAGGAGACACTGGGACTGCCGAACCCCCGGGGGTGCAGGTCGTGCTAAGATAAAACACCAAGAGCACACAGAGTAACAATGAAACTCAGTTATAGCTTTATTCAATAACCGGTACAAAGTCCCCCTCAGGCAGAGCCTCCTGGTCCCATTCCCTACCTGAAATGGAGCAGAACGTGAGCACGACCCTGGGAGGAGCTGGCTCCCATTGGGTCAGGGCTGCTCAGCAGTGAGGAAAGGATGTTTTGCTTATCAACTGAGACTTGCAGGAGCCTGACCACTCATCCCTTTTCTCCCATTAACACCAGACCCTGGCCTGTAGCAGGCATCTGCTGTCCGCCCTTGGTGACCCGGCCAGGTGTAAAAAGGTAGAAGAACTGTGAATTCCACAAAGACAGTAACTACTACCTGCACATAGGTGTTCACTGCTCACCCTTCTGACCTGACTCACAGGAACGTGTGATTGCTGGCTGTCACATCACTGGTGTTCCCTGCCCCCACATAACTGCACCCTGTGCAGACCCTGCCTGGGGCAGCAGCAGTGGGACACAGAGCTGGCAGCGCAGGAGACTCTGTGATCTCCACCTGGCAAGAGGCTTCCTGTTTCACAACCTGCTCAATGTTAAAGATTCATCTGTGCCAGTGTAGAACAGTGACCATGTGTCATTGCATCCTGCCCTTCTGCCGAGTCAGCAGAGGGTTGCAGAAGTGGTCTAGAGCCAGGGCTGCTGGAGTTTAATCCCTTGTACTGGGTTAATAGTGCACCTCGTTAGTGTAGTTTACTGGTTAATTGCTTTGCTTTTTCAGGAGGCTCAGGTAAGAAATCACTCTGCTCCTTAACACACATACACAGGTAAGACCAAGACAGTATTCCTGACCATTTGTCTTTCTCAGGCTGCCTGGCATGTGAAACAGCCCTGAGAACACAAAGACCTTCCAGGGGGTTCTGCGCCCCAGGCACAGCTCCACACAGAGCACTGCCTGCTCCAGTGCCTGGAGTGCCACATCCTCGTGGTCTTACTTTCCCACGTCCCACCAACAACATACCAACTGCACCACAAGGGTCCTTTAGCAGAAGCACAACTAGAAAGCAATTCTAAACCTCACAAAGCCACAGAAATTATATTTAAATGAAGAGGGGAGACAACGGCTGTCATCTGGATTGATACACAGCACAGACAGGAGATGGCATCAGCATGTACAGTAATGGGACTTAATAAGACTGTGGAATGTCAATGAGTTTTAAAGAGACTCTTATGCCAAGGGGATACAGAAAGGATCAAAGTAATGTCAAGTACAGACTACCAAGGAGGTGGCTGCTCAGATGGGCATGCACAGGTTAGAGAGAACAGTTAATGCCATGTCGGATGAAATGCTAAATTCTGAGTGGGTTCAGTGGGGTGAGTGGAGCTGTCTGAATCCAGAAGAGGGGCTCCTGCCTAACAGGATACTTCCATGGTTTGAGGTGCAGCCTGGAGGTCAATTCCTTCTGGGGTTCCAGCACTTCCTTCCCCATGGGTGCTGGCATGAGACCGGCTGCGGCTGCTCTCGCCAGAGCCCACGCTGGAGGAGGAGTGGCTACGGGAGCGCATCAACCGGGTCATGCTGGCTGCTGGCACTGCAAGAGAGAACAAATGTGGGACTCAGACAAGGAGGCAGTTCCTGGAGCCAGGACCACAGTCACTTCGGGTATGCATCACCGGGTAAGCACAGAAAGAGCTGTACCCTTGGGAAGAAAACTCACTCTTCACTGCCAAAATGAAGTCTTTGCATGTCTAAAGCAAGATGTTTAAGGCCCAATTTCAAAAGGTCCAAGGTGAGCAAATGCCAGCAGTGTAACTGATCACCTGCGAGTGCAGCCACGGCCAGTGTCTGTGCAAACCAAGGCAGCTGTGGCATGGGTGACCTTTTGAAAGTCAGTCTCATCACTCTAGAAAACCACAGAGCTGAAGTCATGCAACAATCAACAAAATACAAATGAAAGGTGGAAACCCATAGCACACACAGTACAATGATCAGCCCACCCACAGCAGGACATGCTGAAACAGAGCAAAGCACCCAGAGGACAATTCCACTCAGCACACAGACCGGGGCCGAGGTGGACGCACGGTTGGAGGTACCTGACTCAGTGCTTAGGTGGCTGAGCTGCACATAAGGGACTGGAAACAACATGAGACAAGGAAAGGGATGAATACAGGAAAGAGCCAATTAGTTGTGGTGTGTGACTAGTGGCTGCACTACTCCTGGGACCCCCAGCTACCCTTCCTTCTGTTCCCAGCTCGTAACACTGTACTGAAAGCTCCCAGGACTTGTAAGAACAGCTACTAATGAGCATCTCAAGGAGAGGCCAAGCTCACCTAAAAACCCATCGGGGCCAGACGTCTTCAATGCCTTTAGCTGAAAATCACACTGCACCTGGTGATATTAACTCCCCACTGCACACTCCGTACCTGCTCAATAGAGATACTGTTTCCCTGGGCTATACTGTGTAACTCCAGATATGGGACAGAAATTCATGTCGTTGGGATGACAGCATCAGACTCCTGCTACAAGTCACCTGCGGTGTCAGCACAAGCACATCCAGCTGCTTCAGCCCATGAACAGCAGGCACAGGAACATCTGTTGGAGAACTGGCTTCCGTATTTCAAGCAGTGCCCAGCTGTGTTTTGCTTCTACCTTGTTCCCCCCAAGAGAACTGACCACGCTCCACAGTGTTCCACAGTCTTGCCCATCAAAGCTGGGAAAACTATTCTGGTACCAGCTACTATTTCTGGAAGGAGAAAATTGGCCTGTCCTTCTCCAGTGCTGCATGTCCTATTGACAAGAGAGCTGACCCCCAAACTGCTGCTGAAGCCCTTGCTTGGACGACAGCACTTGCTGACTTTACTAACACCAGGAACACAAGAGATATGAACATTGAAACGCTCTCAGTGAGGTTGAGGGGCCTTCCTCACACAGCATCTTCCTCTGCAAGATCAGGCTCCTTTGGCCAGCGTTGGAGAACATGACTGTCCTATGTGTTTGTGTTACCTGCAGAGCCCTGAGGAAAAGGACAGCTTCTGCTAAGCCCTGACCATGAGCTGGCAAAGCTGTGAGGAGACCACTGCAAGTGTCCCAGCTCCCACGGTGGCCATGCTGAGTGGTTAGCCAGTCACACAAACCAACCCCTTCCCTACCTCCAGCTTTTGAAGGCTCATCATCCACAAAAGGGAACCCCTGGCCTCAGCAGGCAAGAGAGAGCTGCTGTAGTGCACTGAGAAGCCCTTCTCCTGATGTTCACGAGCAGTAAAGCCCTTCTTGGAGACAAAGAAGTAAAGAAGCAAAGAAGCCCTTCTCCAATCCCTCAGGAGCGCCGAGGGCAGGGAGCTGAGCAGCCGTTAGTCTGACACACTCAGGTGACAATGTCTTCTGCCTCCAAGCATGGGGAGGAAGCCATAGGGCAGGACATGCACTGGTGCAAAGCACAGCTCTCTCTGGGCTCCCTGGGTGCCTCAGAAGTTACCCAGGAACCTGTTCTGCCATTAGAGTGATTTGTTCTGGAGTACTGCTTAACCCTGGCGAGTCTGAGAGAAAAAGGAACACCTGAGGAGAAAGGGAAGAGCTCTCATGTACCTGGACCAGTCGTGGGGCTGTACTGCTTCCTCCTTCCCCTTTGGAGAAGGTAAGCACAGATTTGCTGTTCTTGGGAACACATTTTTCTGGATTGGCACAAAGACAGACTTACAAGGTTTTACCAACACCAGCAACCAGAAAGGAGTCGCCAACACATGTCAGGGAACAACACAGGTTTGCTAAGGCTTGTCAGCACACTAGTTCATTTTCCAGCATGGATGGATCTCCTGGCAACCACACTAGCTCAGAGATAGGGACACAGATGCCAGTGGGCTCAGATGGACCAGAAAGCTTGAGTTCCCTTCACGACAACCCTGCTCCAAACCACAAAGTTGTGTTTGCCACTTACTGTAGCCCATTCCCTGCACAAAGTACTTGAAGGCTTCAGTCAGCTTGCCAGGCTGTGGAAACAGAGAGGGTGGCTTTAGTCCAAGCAGAACAAAGGGCTCTGTACCACCCAATGCCATGGGAGAGCCAAGGTGTGTCTCACCTGAACCACCTGGGGCAAGCCCCCGCAGTCAGCCATCTGCAACAGGAAACAAAAGGCAGGTTGAGCTGTCCTTCCCGCCCAGGAGGACAACCCCAAACCACGCCAGCACCACCCACCCACCAGGGCTGAGAGCACCACTCTGCAGTTTCCACCACCTCACCTCTACAGCCAGAGCAAGGCCAGGTGGTACACCTTCAGGGACCTGCTGCTGAGGGAACCCTGCACCTTGGAGGCCATGTCAACAGGTGATCTCAGGCCACACTCCAGAAGCCCAGCACCTTTGACTGCCACCTCTCCCCTGGCCAAACCTGTCACTTTGCACTTCCATACAGCTGCTGTCTGGCACACTGCGGGGCCACAGGTGAGGGGGGGAGGGACCAGTACACAGCTAGGAAAAAAGACGTTGTTGCTGCAGAGAGCAGGGTGGAGGCAGGGCATCTCTGCTAACTCTCAGGGGTCTTCCCTGCCAGTTGAAGGTGGCCATAAAGCAGGGATTAGGGGACTCCCTGACAAACTCTTCCCTCTCAGCTCTGGCTCCATGGAGGAGAGAGCACAGCCCTCAATGACTGTCCACAAACTTCTTAAAGCCAAATGTATGGAAGGCAAAAACCTAACTGGAGGTGAGCAAAAATAGTGTCTTTGTGCTGGCCAGAATGATTCTGGAGTGGCACTCGCCTTCAGAAGGGTAGTTTTGGTTGGGTCAAGACGTGAATTGCATTCAACCTAGAAAAAAGGAGAGAGGGACATGGTGTCACACAGACAACTTGAAGAGTCAGATGTAAAATGTGGGGTAGCTGCACCAGAAGCAGTGGCTGTCTTCAGCAATGGGAGTTTCTCTGGAGCCAGGAAGGACTGAGCAAGAAAGCAGAGATCATGCAGGAAGTGCAGAATGAATAAAAGATCCGAAGAGGAACGGCAGGTGTTCCATCAAGGGACCTTGTGATGACAGGTCATGACTTCAAGTGAAATCATCCCCTAGTTTTGGGATGCACTATGAAACCCTGGAGCACTTTCTGTGCTCTGACAGCAAGACTGGGAGAGAAGGAGATTTCTGTGCAATGCAGCGTGAGAGACATCACTCAGTCCCCTGGCCAGACAAGGAGGCCATGGCCGCCTCTTCTCTGTAAGGCTGCTGCAAAAAGGGAATAGGCAGAGGCCCTACAGGAAAAGCAACCTCAGCAGGGAAGGTTATCCTGGGCTGGGAACCTGGGCAGCCAGACAGGCACACTAAGAGGCAGAAGACTCTATCCCATACTGTGCTGTGGCCAGTAAGCAATGGGAATCAAGGACATTATCCTAGAAAAGTCAAAACTTGCAGACTTAATTTCAGACTTCCAGATCAAACAGACCAAGGCAACAGCCCATGGCCAGAAAATGCTCTCCATACATGGCTCCCACACTCATAGTTCCTACATGGTTCAAGTTACTGCTTTAGGAGACTCCTACACTCTTCCACAGTTTTAGACAGCTGCTTTTGTTCACAACCCCCTGGTCTCCCCACAATCCCTGGCTGACAGGGAGGAGCAACATCCACCACAAACACACTACCCTGTACCATGCCCTGTTTATAGCTGTGCTGGGAGGGAAGTGGTTATGGGTGTCTGCAGAGGACAACAGCTCCTACGTGCTGCCTTCCTGATGACGCAGTGCTCTAAGAGAGCTCTACATGACTCCCCACCACAAGAACTGGAGTCACACTCAGTTATTTTTAATCCCCAGGTAGCCTCAGTGTAACAGCAAAACAACAGCAATTCAAGATTTGAACCAAACTGCAGGCAGCAGCCTGGCAGAGCTCGGGGAAGGATGCACGATCCTGAACAGGGTCCTCTGCATCACCTGTTGAGCAGGGTGCTCATTCAGATTCTGCCATCCTCACCTTGGAGTTGCCCTGAGGGCCATTCAGGCCCCCTGAGCCCTGGCTCTCCCATGAGTAGCCAGAGGACTGGAAAAGAGCTTGGGGCAAAGAGCCACTGTCTGTAACTAATTCTGGGCAAGGTGAAAGCACTGCAGGGTTGCTAAGTGACTTGTGGGGCTAATGTCACAAGAGGAAAGAGCTCACGGATACATACCACTGCTTCCACAGCAGGTGAGTTGTCACCAACAACGAGCAAGGCAGGGCACCTGCTCAGAAACCAAAACAGAGGTGTTACTCAAAGGGCATCAAAGGGATTTCTGAGAAGGTTGAGCTCTGTGAACCAACACCCTCATGAAAGGTTAACAAGAAAAGGCTTGGCAAAATCCCTGCCTGCCATCACACCTTGGCATTTTGTTGTACCAAAACAGTCTCCAGGGCTTGCAGATGCACCCAGACTATCCCCTCCATGCACACCAACTGCCACTGCTGTTGCAAACATGAGCCTCTGACACTGCCTTCTGGAGAATCTCAATGTGTTCTTAATGAGAGGACTTCCAGACACCTCTGCCCCACTGCAGCTGACAGTCCTGCACCACAGCCTGGGACTGTCTTGGACAGTCTTTCCCAGCCCTTGGGCTTGGTGCAGTTCTTGCTGAGAAGCAACAGCATCTGTTCTACTGAAGAGACTGCACAGTCAGCAATGGAGATAGGCTGATTCAGACAACTTACTTGAGTGTTTTTGCAATCATTTCATTGACACCAACAACTGGTCTCTCAATTTCCAGGTCTTTACGACTGAAAGACAAAACAGAACAGTTCTCCATTAAATCTTCAGAGGAAACTGGTTATCGCAGGAGCACACAAAATCTAACCATGCATGCTGGCTCCACCACCCAGGCGTGTGTCATGCCCTGAGCAGGAGTCCCAGCAGTCATCCCCAGAAAACAGGATCCATCCTCTCATGGCATTGCTGTGTGCCCAGAGATGATCTACTGAGGTGTGACAGGGTCTAGGGGCAGACACAAGGGCTAGGCTTGGCTCAGGGTAACAGCTGAAGATTAGGCTTAAGACAAAGGTTCCCCTGATACAATACCCAATAGGATAATATATATGGCAGCAAATCTACTGAGCAGGGAAGCTATGGGAGCTGTCTGTCAGGCAAAAAGGTATCCTATACCTGTTGTATGAGGTGAGGAACAGTTGAAGGTTATCTTGGTTAATGTCCTGCGCAATATGAAGCCTGTATGTTTGGATCAAATCTAGATTTGCCTGCAGTTCCTCCTGTACAAAAGCAGAAGAATTGAAAGACAGGAAACGTACTTTTCACAAGTAAAGAAGCAATAGTCATAAAAATACCAAAGCATTAAAGCGCATCCATACACGTCATTCCCTGTGAGCAGTGACACCACAGGGCAGCGACTCCAGACTGCATCAGGATCCCAGAGACATGAGGTGTTTATGTGATGTGCTGGTACATGCCACACTTTGGTAATGTGACTACACTTTTACAACTGGCAGTGCACAAGCTGCAGCAAGAGTACAGGTATCCTGAGATGGGATAAGTTAACTCCCAAGCCTCAGTAATGCTTACACAGATACAAATCACTCTGCGTTAGGCAGGTCTTCCATGTATGCTTAATGTTTAAGAAGCAAAGCTTTATAGGTAAGCTGCAAAACTGTGACCAAAGGAAACTTCAATCCCAGCACCCAGTTCCAAGAAGAAACTACATTCTTAGAGAGCCAGAGAGAGCAGGGAATGCAAGGAAACACTACATACAATGAAGGGGCTTGTCAGTGGGAAGAGAACAGGATGTGCGCAGGAGGAAGTGGTGCTGGAGAAGGAAGCACTTCTTCCAGTGCTGATGTGTTGTTGCAAAAGGTCAGGGACTGATCTGCTGTGTGGCATATACCATGTGCACGAGGCACTATCCCTGTCATTGCCCAGTAAGCTTGCTGGATGAGAGACAGCTAATCCCAAACAGAAGGCATTGCTGTATCCAAAGTTTTCAGGAGGGGCTGGTTTGCCTCTGCTGAAACTGAAGGGTAAAATGAAGAGCAGAATGCAGAAGTTCAACATCTGGACAGATACAAGATCCCACTGTCAGCTCCTGGCTGACCTGTGCTCTACCCACAGTCCAAAGGCTTCCATGCTGGCTACAGAGAACTGGCTGCCACTTGTTTCTGTGGACAGTGTCCTGGGCACCACAAAGGAGTTCCACCACCAGAGCATGGCCTGGAGACAGTTAGGGCAAGAGTGAGGATGTGTATGCCCCCCAGCATGCCAACCCCAATGCAAGCTTGACACACAGAGAAAATGGAAAAAGGGGCAACCCTTATCTGATGGACCAGAACTATTTGGGAGCAGACACATACAGAAGTTATAGCTCCATGTACAGTTGCACGGGCAACATTAGCATCTGCTGGGTACTTACATGGCCAAAATGATGCGCCAAGACAATATCCACTATGTTGGTTGTCCAGCCTGAAAACTGAAGAGTGACCGTGAATGAGGAGGAGAGTAACTGGAAAATGCAGTTTCATCACACATTGCAAAACAGCTACTCAGGAGTAAAGAAAACAATGAAGAAACTATTCAAATTATTTAAGAAGCAAATGCCTAAAGCTTAGGATGGACATGCAAAGCTTCAAAGAAACTGTGTACACACAACACAGCTCTCCAAACAACTTGAAACCTTAAATAACTTCAAGGGGCCAGAATAAGAGAATAATTAAGAGATCCATTCAATATCAATCAAATGAAGCCTGCAAGCAGGAGTACTAAATCAGAGGAAAGCTGAGTGCTCCAAGCAGTTTACCTGCATTTCTCGTTCACGTGATCACACCCACCCCTGCTCCTAAGGCAGAGGCCATACTATATCCAGACCGAGAACGCAGCAAGGACATAAATGAAATCGTACAGTTTTCGCCGGAAATGGAAAAATTCCTGTATTCCGTCCTTTTTTTTACTCTACACTGGTCATTAGGTGCTGTGGAGAGCAGATGTGTAGGGAAGCAGAATCTCACCTTAGATGCTGCCCAGTCAATCCATCCCTTTGCACATGGATCAACATTAATAAGAACAAGTCCCTCCACCAGGTCAGGGTGGCTGAGCTGTGGGGAGAGAGCAGAGGCACACTCAGATGATTCAGCCCACACAGCGGCCAACAGCTGGTGCAGCAGCTGGAGAACTTCTTGCAAAAGGTGCAAGACAAAGTAAAATGCAGAAAAAGTAGGGAGCTCCTCTGTGCCAGGCAGCCAGTGGCTCCCAGCAAGACCAGACTCGATTCACTTGTGGCACTGAGGGACTGACTGCCTCACAGCACTTACAGCCTCACCCGTGCCTTCTGGTGACCTGTGCACCTGGCACAGCTGCGGGTCCTGCTCAGGCCCTGTGTGTTATAGGGCTGGGAGCAGCAACCTTCTCTGCTCCAATCCAGCACCTCTGTGAGGAACCTGGACAAGCTCCTGTGCTTGGAGAGCACCTCCTTCTCCTCAAGGAAGAGGCAGTCTCCCAGTGGAGATGGGGCAAATGGCAGGGGAGTTAGTGCTGAGGCCCCCAAGCCCCTGCAGCATGGAAAACTTGAGCTACAGGGGCACCCACTCCCCAGACAGCATCCCTGCTGCCCCCCTGCCTGCAGACACCCCTTCTCCTGCTTCATCCAGCAACCCAAAACCCTGCAGTGTACCTCGAGCTGTACCTGGGCAGCACAGGTACGAAGCACTTACGAGAACTGCTTGCAAACACAAACTCAGAAATCAGAGGCAACTAGCCTCTGCTGAGTTCTGGGCTCGCTCCAAGGCTGAAGTTCTATGGTAGCTCTCCTGCTCTACTGCACTGATGTGAAGCAGAAGGAAACACCTCTGTCCTCAGCAGGGAAGTGCCCACAGCCCAGGGAGCGTGGCAAGGGCCTTGTGGCACTTCACTGAGGACTAAGGCTGATTTGCACAAACTCCTCTTTAGCAAGGCTGAAAACTACCCAAGATACAGAAGGCAACGAAGAGTGAAACACCAGTGCCTCACACTGCCCCAGCTCAATCCTGATTGTAGCGAATGGGAAACAGAGAACTTTGTGTAGGAGAGGCAGCTGCCCAACACAGTGGCTTGAAGAAACAATAGGGGTCTGAACAACTGGCAACTCTCTGCACTCATCAACCTGAAGCAAATTTTACTGAAAATGTCAGATTTATGGGGCTTTTTTTTTAACGCCATCTCTGAAACACTCAGGCAAATTCCTGGGCTGCTAAAAGATGCCCACTGATTTCAACATGAACACTACACTCAAGAGAAATGTATAAGCAGGTACCAAATAGAGGCAGCTCTCTTGTGTAAGGGTGGAGCAAAATCTGCTTCCTTCCAGTGACAAAGCATATTCCTCATCAACACCAGTTTGCAGTACATCACCACATCAATTCTTTGGTGCCACAAACACTGGACACAGCACACACAGTAATGCAGCCAGTCTCTGTGAAGACTCCAGACTGGCTATTCCTAGTACTCAGGATGGGCTCTGCTGACTCAAAGGCATCACATCACAATCCCTCCATGCCTGGCACAGCTTCAGAGTAACCCTGACTGCTGCATAACCATCTGGATGGAGGTAGCTCTCCCACGGCTCCCTGCAGCCCTGCTGTAATTACTGACTGCTACTTTGCCCGTGCCCCACACAGTCAGTCTGATCAGCGATGACCACAGCCCACATGAGTCACCAGCAGTGAAGAGATACTTACTGCACACCTGCTGAGGACATAAGCACCAGCTCCCAGGCCAATCCCAATGAAGCTTTTCAGGCTGAAATACAGGCATTTCACAGTCAGCAAGACTAACTTAGCTCAGCTGAAGCATCCCTAGAGGCAAAGCCTTTCCCCTCTGCATCCAGATGTGCACTTATGGTTTGTTTTCGAAACAATGCAGCAATGATGCAGCAGCCATAAATTGCCTCATGTAGCAGACAGTGTTCCCAGCACAGAACTAGACAGGGTCACACTGGTTGGGAGATGCTTGTGCCTCTTGGGACACCTCAGTGAGCGTATCAGACATGGCAAGCAGAGACAGAGGTAGGTGCTGGAATAGCGGTATCCAGCTGGCTCACCCCATTTCCTTTCAGAGACTTACTTCAGGTGTGTCAGAACAGCAGGTAACATTTCAGCCAGTTCATCCATACTGGGATACTGGTACCTGAAAAGCAAGAGAGCAACTCCAAATACAGCTTGACAGAGGTTACCTTCCAGTTCCACTCAAGGGAGGAGGGACAAGAAACATCTGACAGACATGTGCACAGGTTATTAATGTGTGACAATACTGTATGTTTCAGCTGACCGTGTGGATCCCATCCTTCAGAGCAAGACTAACACAGAGCTGGGGTCTTTTGGGCAGTCAGACTTCTGTGGCAGGATGGACAGATGAAATGCCAGCTCGACTGCAGTGTGCTGGGCTCATGTTCAAGTCAGAAAGCTGGTACCAGACTCAGCCCTAGTGAGGGCTTTACCCATGTCTTAGGAATTGGAGAGTTCCCTGAATGCCCCTTGGGAAGCCTCCTCATCTTGCCATTTCCTCTGCTGCTGACAGCTGCTTACCACTACACTCAACCTGGCAGTCCCAGCTGGCCTAAACTGGGTGCTACCTCAGTCCAGACTGAACAACATGGGTCTCTACAGAGCTCCTACCCAGATGGGAATGGGGGAGCTCCTTCCTGCTGGCCTGGTGCATCCACATGGCACACAGCAAAATGCTGGGTGATCTCTTGCATGTCTTCGAAGTTAAAGAACGCGTTAAAACAGGATTTGTCTGCAACAACAACAGAAAGAAATTAGACATTTACTTAAGTTTTATTGCAAGCCACCCTCCAAACACCACGGCACACACCTGCAGGAGCTCAGGTCCCCACTGAGCCCACAGAGCAGCGGGTGCTGGATGGTGTATGTGCTGTGCCTCAAAACTGCAATGCAGCAGTGAGTCCCAGCAATGGAACTGCCATGACTGGAGGGCAGGCAGACAAACAACAGTCCAGCCTGCAATGCCCTGGAAAGCAGGGCCTTGCAGCACCTGGGTACTCAAAGCACTCACAGAGGAGCACCTGTGTGAATGTAACAGTACGTGTTGGGTGGGAAGACATGTCAAAAGAGCAGCTGAGCCCACCAGATTATTACACTCCTGCTGCAGCCATGTAGAAGGAACTTGTTCACGTGCCCAGCACCCAGGGAATGGATACCCTATCACACAGTTCAGCAAATCAGCTAGAGCACTACAGTGTGTTGGGTGGACCTATTTCCACCTTTCCTTGGCCCTACCTTTCAAGGGCTGTTGGAATGGACAGGGGCATGCCACGTGCTCTCTCTCTCCTGCAGACCTTTATCTTTTCACCCTGGAATGACCTCATCTCAGCTCCATGCCAGGCCTGCTACTCCCCACACTCAAAAGCAAATACCACAAACAACCACTTTTTCAGGGACCTGGGAATGTAAGGGCTTACGGTTGAGGCCAATGTCATGGTATGTGAGGATGACAGGTCTGTTCCCCTTGGGTGTGCCCCGCATGGTGACATGAACCACTCCGAAAGCTGTCTCAATGTCATGTTCCTGCAGAGAGAGAAGAAGGAGCCCCAGAGTTACATGTGCTGCCTGCACAGGGAACCCTGAGGACCAGCAGCAAGGGCCTCATTCCCACTTTAACACTGCTCTCCTACCCACAGTACAGCTCTTGAAATCACAGAACAGTTTGGGTTGGAAGGGACCTTAAACACCATCTCATTGCACCCTCTGGCCACGTGCAGGGATACTTTTCACTAGATCAGGTTGCTCCAAGACCCATCCAACCTGGCCAATCCACAACCCTGTGTAGATCCAATCTCTGTATTCAATCTCTGTGTCCAACCACTGCCCAAAGCAGCTTGCTTTTGTACAGATGTGCAAACGGTCCGGGGCTGCATCTTCCCATGATCAAGATCTCTGGGATAACCATGGACTTTGGAAAAGCTGTGGAGATGTCAGGAAAGCTGGGTACACAACATCACCTGTAGGTCCCTTCTCTCATCTACACTAATCAATGGAGAGACATGCTCTTACAGAAACTGTAAAAAACACCAATTATTTTCTTAATATTAAGAAAGTATCTGCTTAGGAAAAAGCCCCATGGTTCAGCTTGAAGACAGGACATTACAACCTCAAAAATATGTTTTACTAGTTTATACAAAGTATATGAAATTAATTTCGAATTACCTGAAAGTCATTAAACCAAAAACAGGACTGGTGAGGCTACCTGGCTGGCAGCACACCAGAAATCCACCTCACCCCCACTTTCTGGGTGCTCTGAGGGCTGGTTGTGGGGCAGACTGATTTAGTTCTTGCAGTGCAAGAACCTCCTTCCCCCAGCTGTGCTTCTTTTCAAGGACTCCAAAGCCTCTCTCTCTCCTTGCCTCAGGAGTGTGGCAACAGGAGGACACTGCCCCAGCCAAATCACCTGAGGTAGCCTGAAACCTTCTTGAGCTTGCCTTTGAAGGAGGACAAGACACCCCTGGCTGTCCTTGTCCTCAGAATGGGACTGGGTTTTGCCTGCATGCAGCTGTTGCGTTGTGCATGTGCAGAAGCTGGAGTACTTACCTACAAAGCAGCAGAGACCTGTCTGCAGGTGACGTTACCTCACCTGAGGCTCACCTGTCTCCCTTTCCTTAGGAGGGGACTGTGGGGGTCAGAAAGGACTTGTCTGTGTCCACTAAGTGAGCATGTGTCCACACGGCAGGAATTCCTGCCCTCCCAGCAAGGCTGCACAAGGCAGCCCACGGTGCAGTCTCCGCTTCCTCAGCCTCCAGAAAACCTCCAAGCTCTGCCCCTTGCCCATGACTCAGCTCTCAGGGCTGCTCTGCTGAGCTGGGCAAAGCTCTGTCCTGTACTCCTGCAGGATGTGCCGTGCAGCCACAACATTGGACTCCAGTTCAGTGGTCTCCAAGCCTGCAGGTGTTAATGAGTCCTTTAACTAAAGTGGCCACTTTCAGAGAAGGCCAAGAGTGGCAACTGGCAGTGCAGGTGGCTGGAATGGTGAAACACAGTGAACTCAACGGAGAGTGCAGTGAGTGCCAAAGTGGCTGGTGCCTTCAACCTCCACTTCCCTAAGCCTCTGAGGGCTGGACTAAGGGCTGCCACTAAGAGCACGTCTCTCTGCCAGCTCTGGCACTTGCTAGGCTCTTCCATAAGCAGCTTGAACTCATTGAGCTGGCAGGAAACTATCCAGTTGCCTTTTTTTTGTTTTTGTTTTTAAATTAATCTTACTTTGTTAGACTTCTGCCAGGTCAGTGAGTTAAGAAGCTCACAGAGAGGTCTGGCAAATGCTGGTTCTGGCTCAGAGCCCAACGGGAGTGCATGGGGTGGCAGAAGGAATAACCTTGCCCTGAGCACAAGATCAATTAAACTGACTCACAGCTCATGAATATACACCTGCAGGGGATGAGGGAGGGTGTATAGGCAGCAGCAAAAAGTCAACTATCAAACAGAAGCACAAACACTAAACTGAGGCAACAATGAGAAAAGCACAGAAAGCAACAAAAGAGCTGATGATATTGAAATATGTCTGCAATACAGTCTTTTCTGTAATTACATTTGAACTTACTGCTAAGGCTACACATGCTTTTTACTAGGTAAGCTACAGGACAAGGTACTAGAAACAGAAGCACCCACTTCCCTTCAGAGCCTCTGTCCAAGCATCTCAATGTGTTTCACACTGCAGCACCCTGCATTTGTGTTTTCCAAAGCTGAGCTTGGATCTCAGCTTTCAAGTGGGGAAGGAAAAGTTTCCTTGAGCTACTTAATAATCAATTCTTGCTCTCCTGCTTACTTTGACTTTGCACACTGTGTAAACTGCGACTGGGGGAAAGGGGACTACCCTGACACTCCTTCAGTCACATTAGTGATTCAAATACAGGGAATGTAGACTTGTTGGAGGTTAGGATGTTTTTTCCTTTTTTTTCCCCTTTCTCACACAGGGAATTTTGTCCCATCTGTTGCCTAAGAGATGATAACGACCAGTACTTAAGAGAGACAAAAGCAGTGGCCAAGGTGGGGGGGAAGGGGTGCAGCTGGCT
>QWTY01007114.1:0-23827 GCA_008033365.1 Pseudorectes ferrugineus
AAAACAAAACAAAGCAAAACAAAACAAAGCAAAACAAAACAAAACAAAACAAAACAAAACAAAACAGTTTGAGATCAATTTGCCCTATATAAAATGACTGGCTAAAATCACTTCTCCGTAAAGGAAGAGGTGCCTCCATAGTGATTAACTAGCTTTTTAAAAAAGTATTTGGGGAGACGTTGAAGAGGGGAATAACCACTAAACAAAGCTCACTATTAATGTTTATTGGGAAATTATTGCATACATACATACAGCTTAATTTTCATTGCTTTAATCTTTAAACTGGAATACTCAGAAGGGAAAAACTTTAGAAATGTTTCATTTTTACTTTCTTTGAATTTAATTTGTTTCACTGTCTTGATAAAACTGAGACCATGAACAAGAAGCATTTCTCCCTGTTAGATTTTAAAATACACAAGCACACTATCTTTATGCATTCAGATCTTGAGCCAAAATTAACTGAAGCCTATGTCAAGATTCACATTTCCTTGACTGGATTTTTCTCAACTGGATTTTTCTCAGATTTATCAGTGGAAAACATTTTTAGAAGTCTAGCAAATTATGCAAATGGAGCCCAAGCTGTGCTGCTGCAACTGTAGTGGTCGTTACTGTGTCCCTGGAATGTCCCCGAACAAGGTTTAAGATGCAGTGACAGAAACATAAAGCTGAAAGTACCCCCAAGAGACTATGCTTGTGTAAATTGCTGTTAAAAGCCTCCATGGCAGCTGATCACACACTGCTTTGGAAAACTTGTTTGACTGATTTCATACAGATTTTTTTGCTGCTAATGAAGTCAATCTCCTCCTTCCCAGCATGGAGAGCAATTGATCACTTCATTAAACGCTTTTTTACATAATCTCCCATCTCTGTACTTTTATATCCAAGTTAAACATATCCACTCATCTGACTTTTTATTCTATAGAGCTTGTTTTCCCAGTCTGTTACCATTCGTATTTTTGGAGTGCAGTACAATTAATGTCTCTTTCAAAGTCAGATCCAAGAAAGGATACAGCACTTAATCTGTAATGAATATTAGAATAATTAGCTTCCGAGTCTGCTATGTACCACTCCTCTGAATAACATCCCAGGATAGGCTCCTTTTTCTCATTCTTTCTAAGGATTCTATGCTGCGCTCCACCTCATTTTATAGCTGCCATTTTTTCTGAACAAATGCTTATTATATTAATTTGTTAGTTTCAACCAAAATTGACTGAAGAATGCATGAGGATCCATAGTTCTTAGGAATTTTGTGAAAATCTGTGTCTGGACAGGTAATAGAGAGCTCAGATATCCTCCTAGATACAGACACCTGACAGGCTGGGTGGTTGGCATGTATGCCCTGTCTACTCTGTCACTGCAATTCACATCTGGCTTCCTCTTACACCGGCATGTGAGGCAAAAAAGGAGCATAAAGAGAGAGATTTGACAAGCATGAGAGTATATTGCAAATATCTTTGGGGGAAGCTGACATTTAGGAAGGAACAGCTGCAGGTGTGGATTCGGAAGAGGCTAAATATGAGTTAATATTTCACTAGTTCCAACACTGACAGCAATTTGAAGGGGATTTTTGTTTGTTTTATTTTGCAGGTGGGTTCGGTCATTTGTTTGTTTGTTGTTCAAAGCTTTGACTGCTGGCTAATTTTCAGATTGCCATACGCTGTAATCCTTATATGATTTCCCTCAATTGTGCAACTGGATTTCTGGTGTTCATGCCTTCTTCCAAGGTGCAGTTTGCACTTGGAAGTACATACTCTCAAAAAAAAAAAAAAAAAAAAAAAGTTGGGGGGATTACATGGGTAACTGAAATGCAGCATTTAGATGCCCTTGATAGGAAGTTTCAGTTGCTGTACATTATAGGATGGAAAAGAAAAATGTTGCAAAAAATTATCTTCCTATAGCCGCACTTTTTCCTGGAGGAAATCTGGACATCTTTTCAGCAGCCGGAGTTTACTTTGCCCATGCTTTTATAAAGTTTGTACTGAAGTATTTAACAGGCAGCATTCCTTGCTTACCCCAAAAGTTATCCTTAGTGCATGAAAACCCTTCTGCAATATGAATATGTTAGATCAGTCTGCTGAGACTTCTGTTGCCCTGAGGAGTGAAACCAACTGAGCAGAGAGAGACTGACGATATTCTCACTACGGTTACCATGATCACCTTTAACTCTGAGGTTACCTGTGCGCTTGAAGTGCTGGTGAAGAGTTTCACTTTGTTGTCTGCAAGGGACAGGTTGTTTGGACAGAGAATTTCAGCCTGCAAACCTCAATATTTCCAAAAGGGGTGGGATAATTCAAATGTTAACAGAAAATAGACTATAAAGTCAACAGTTGCAATAATATCCCAGTTTAGTTGATTAGCCTTGACATAAATTAACTACTAGTTCATGTTCCTTATATTCTTCTTTGTTTTCCATTCTTACCAATCTGATGCTGTATTCATAATTCAGACAAACTATAATACGATAAATGACAAAAATATGACTAATTCCAACTGTAAATATTAACATGTGTGAATGCTGTATATAGCTGCAATATTTGCATTTACAGTGCTTATGCGATATGCCAGAGTAGACAAAAGGTGCACAGTTGTTCTATTCATGGCTCAATTTTGGAATAATAATAGAACATTTATTTGAGTTTTTGTGATTTGTATTGTAGAAAATTAAAGCTTTTCCCTAAATACTGGCAGGCAAGACATCAGTTGAAGAGCAAAAGAATAATTTTTTTTTGGTATGACTTGAAACAGTCCACTTTAATGTATTAGGTGCTCAGTGTGGTGTGAAAATAGCTGCACTTTTCATGTTCTTTTTAATGTCAAAGATAAATTCAAAACATGTTACTTTGTTAAAGTTGAAACTCCTGCTGTTTTTAAAAGAGCAAATATTGGTCTGAAAAAATAACTTTGAAACCAGCCATCATCCTCTCTACCTTGAGAACAGAATTGGGAGGATGTGAACAGCCAAAGATATCCATTGCGGAAAACTAGGTCTTGTACATGTGCAGTGTCACAATAATTCACAGGATTTTCACTTTTCTAGTTAATTATGATGGATAGAAGAACAATAAAAATGTGTGATCATCTAAGACTCATGTAAGTCTTCAAAAATCAAAACAGATATTAACATTTTGTAAGCAGAGTGGGTATGCTGACCATTGCTCCTGGGTCGAATTTCCCCTTAAGCAGGGAGTCACAAGGTTGAGAATGTTTCCTCTCCTTTATCTAAGCACATGCACACCTGCATGCACTTGTATGTATATGTGTGTATGGGTATTCCTTTCTAGATATCAATTTAAATGAAAGCACTAAAACCAGATTTATGGTAAGAGGCTGCTTTATAAGCTATTATATCAGCATTTTTGTGAATGAGGAAAGGACAGGAAGCCAATATGTTTCTGTGCTTCAGTGTATGTACCAAATACAGAAATATGCATGTGAAAGCATATATATTTATATATAAACATACATAAAATAGAAAAAAGTAAAGGCTTGACTATAAAGATAAAAATTTGAAAGCAGATGTGTCTTTTCCTTGAAGTGAGACTTTGTGGGCTGCAAAACCACTTTTTGTCATTTTGGAGTCGTCCCATGTCATAACGTTGGAAAGATCAGATTCACTTGTTGTCTTTTCCCTTGGTTCTCAGGTCTTACACAGTGCTTAGAGACACTTTGCAAATAAAAAGGCAGCATAGAAATCTTCAAAGAGATGGATAGAATTCGGAGTGGCAAAAGGAACGGTAGCATGAAGCTGATGTGTAAAGCTACTCCTCTGCATGTCTAAAAGCCACCATGGGCTGTTGGGTTTGGACAAGTGATATCCAAGATTAAATTGTACTTGCAGGTCTTTGGAAGCCTAGTTCTGCTCCCAGACACTTTCCTGATTCTGGTCCACATTTCGTGTCCTAAAGAGCTGTAGGATGGAGCCTGTGTTTTTTGCCCAATTATAGGTTGTGGTGTTTTCTCTTAGGTGTCACGGCTGTTCCTCTTCTGTTTCTTCCATTTATGCCAATGCTCTTACAAAGTTAATGTATTTGAAGCAGATCATTTTTCTTATCTCAAATTCAGGACACTGGGTTCTGGAAGAAGTTTGTTTAGATGATATTTTTGTTGGATTTCTATTTAGTTAGCTAGTTAGTTATTATTTGATTCCTTTTTCTGTATAGACCATTCAGAATCACACACAGCAATGCAGACTTGTGAATGCTCTTACAGGGTAGGTCAAAGGCTTGGCAAAAAATAAATGTCTTCTCTTCTTTCCTGACACGCGTGGCACATTTTTTCATTTGCACTTTAGGTCTTCCTTATTTCTCCATTTTCCAATATCACAAGTTCCCATTTATTATTTTATATGCTCTGTTGTAGTGAAAGAGAGTGTTCCTGTGTAGGCCTGATGAAAAAACCCTGGGTATTTTTCAGTTTGACAGATCTCCATAATTGTCTGTAAGACTATGTAATACTGCAATTGAACTTCATATTCCTGCTTTAATTTATAACATTTTAGGACATATTCCTTCTCACCTAACAAGTAGGCACATGGTAAGCAAAGTAGTAATTTTGTTAAAAAAAAATCAAAAGAGGTACAATTGCAGGGCATCAGTCTACCATCCCTTTACACTAAAAACAGGTTGCTTGGATGAGTAAGAATGACTCATGAGAGCATACTGATGCTTAAAAAACCTGACATTATATTTAACCTAATTTATAACAGACATTATTAACAGACATTTCAGAAATAATTCAAGTTGCTATGGGATCCTTTATAAAAGCAGTCATGCTATGTAATGTCTGAGACTGTGTTAGACTGGGTTACATAACTTGCTTAAGTCTTTTCTTCCCTCCTGTTTATAAATTATTGGTGGGGTGAGATACGAAAGTCACCACAAAATCTTTGGCCTTTCTTGGGGAGCTTGTTCATACTTTCTCATTACTGTGTGTGTGAATATACTGTGACCTATCCACATAATTATGTTTACATTGCTCACTCCGGCATCACCAGCTGCTTTCATTTTTTCAGTGAAATTCTGTGGAAGCTTGAAGTATGCTTTCTTTAATAAATAATTTTTATCATGTGTGGTTGTTTTCTCACATGGCTTTTGAAGATTTCTTTACAAATGGGTAAGTTCCTCTTTCTCAATTATTACATTTTTTATTAGGCATTGAAATACTTTTTATATAAGGAACCCGGGTATACTGACTCTCTGATCATGATCTTTTTTGGGACAGAACAAAACCAATATGAAGCAAATTTTTAAAAATGAGATTGAAAAAATTGTGAACCACATATTTGTATGTCTGCTTGGGAAAAAAAAGAGTTGGGTTTTTTTTAATCATTCTTAAAACCATAAATCAGGAGGAACATTACAGAAAAGCTGAGTTTTGACATGCAAAATGTGAGCCCCAGAAATCACACTTTTGTTTTAGGCAATGTAAGGAAAATAAGTCTTTAATTTCTGAAGAAAATCATTTAGAGTACTTCATCTCTGAGCTTCCAGCTAGCATCCTGCCAGCCAAATCAACTGAGAGATTTTGCAAATCAATCAATAACATGACATGAAAGCAGTTTATGTAAGTAGGAGTGCATAATTTTTAAACAATGTTTATTAGTAAGCAGTAAGAGGAGCATAGGCAAATATCAATTCTGTTTGAATTCAGAAAGATTTATCTCTGATGTTAGTCAATACATAATAAGCTCAAGCCCTTTGTAGCATGGTGCTTTAATGCTGCGCAGATCTGGTTTGGGGACTGTTTCTACACAACTGTAATTAATAATCAGAAAACAAACTTCCTTACAGTTAGGTAAAATGTACTGTATGTACTTGTTCTAAAACAGCACCAAGTGCATTAGAATTCCATAAATATCGTGCTAACATGAAAAGAAATA
Organism: Pseudorectes ferrugineus; assembly: GCA_008033365.1. NCBI lineage: Eukaryota > Metazoa > Chordata > Aves > Passeriformes > Pseudorectes > Pseudorectes ferrugineus. The sequence goes on from QWTY01007114.1 coordinate 5,879, forward strand.
GATTTCTTATGTTGTTACAGATTTTTGCACTGGTTTCTGGAAAGAGCAATTTATAGGATTCATTTGCCCAGGCGTGCATTCAGAAAGGTGATTTTCAGCAAACCAAAGAATTCTGTCTTCTCTCTCATGAGTGAATATGCTTTGCCCTCACTAGGAAAAGAAAAAATTTCAAGTACTCTGAAATTTCATGCATAAGACATTTTCAGAACCAAGACAATCATCTTTGCAAACAGATTTTCTGCAAGCCTCAAAACCTGAAGAAAACAAAACCTTTGCATTCAACCTTACAAGGTCATTAACGTTTAACATGAGTCAAAAAAAAAAAAAAAAAAAGTGGAGACCTGATTAAAAAAAAAAAATCAGAATCAGCTAAAAAGAGCTTTTTGGGTTTATCAAGCATGGTTCTACCGAACCGTGCATTCTGGACAATTAAAAAATCGATAGCTGATCTGTACTGTGGTGGTGGTTGAGAGCAAGGGTGTTTTTGTTTGTGTATTACCCATTTTAATAAATTGATCAAAGACATAAATATATTTATATTATCTATATTTTATACATAATTTTTATACATAAATTTTAATAAATCACAATAGCATTGGGCTTAGGACATCAAACACATGTGAGCTGATTCAGGAGTCTTGATTTTGGTAGTAGGGAGATAATTTTTACTGTCATATCTCAGTCCAGTAATACATTTAAGCACACCTGTGCTCTACACATATGCCGAGCTGCATGAAGTACTTGCCCATTTGTTTGGGTCTGTAGCTTTTACTGCTCTTTCCTTAAAACAATTTGCAGCTGCTCATCGCAAAGCATTGTGCTCTAATACTAACAAGAGGCTCTTCCAGACTTTCTTAACCTCTTCTTGGGTGCACACTGCCAACAAGAATAAAGTTTTCACTGAAGATGATTGGAGGAAAACTTGATAATCACTGTAGGTTTTAAAATACTCAGTAGTCACTAGGTTCTCAAGCAACAACAGCCCTGCTGGTAAAAATCCTATTAAAAGCTATTCAGTAGAAATCCAGAAAATTAAATCTAAAGACATCAATTTATTGTCTAGTTCCCAAGGCACTCACAACAAGTTTTAAAAAACTGCTAGCTAAAAACATAAGATGATGGGTTTTTGTCTTTTCTCCCTTTTTCTCTCTCCCTGGTCACAGGCAACTGGTGGCCACAAGAGACATCCTGTGAGCTTGTCCCTGACCACGTATCAGATGGCCTCAGCTGAAGGCCAGGTAAAGTGGTGGACATTCTTGGTCTCCCGCAAGCTTGGCAGCCCAGCTTGGAGATTGCTGTTCATAAGGGCAGGGAATGTGCCAGCTTTCACAGATCTGTACTTGCAGGACGAGCACTAGACCTGTGAGGCAGCATCCTGCCATCCGGCTCCTGGCGGGCACCCAGACACTGTGAGTAATCCTCCAGAGGGGGAGGCATTCCAGCTGAAGGAAGCCATCTCTCATTCCTCAAGCCCCCAGCAAAAACGCAAAATGAGCAGCTGTTTCCATAGGAAGAATTAGGGGCTCACCAGGCACATGGGGCTCCCCATACCTGTTCTTTGGAGGATTTTGAGGAGAACCGGTATCACATATGCTTAGGTAGAATGAGAGAACTTCCTCTCGTGAAGGAGCCAGGATTGCAGATCTCCTGGCCGCTCTTGGCTTTTTGAACCCTCAGCTGATTTCCAGTCCCAGATGGATGTAAAAGGCCATTCCTCCTTGGCACCAGGTTGACAGCATGGGAGTGTAGACAGCTATGCTAAGTCCAAGAAGGTGGGAAACCCAGATTTCTAGCGCTCACCAGCAATGTCACCTTGGTAGTCCACGGCCCCCATATCACCCACAGCCAAGCCCAACACCCATAAGGTAGAGGGGGAAAACCTCAGGGCTGTGGGCTCCAAAGGTGAGCAAGCAGTTCGGCCATGCCAGCACTCATCCTTATGCCTGCAAGCAAAACTTTTTCTCCACATATTCTTTATTCTGCTGCCAGTCCTCTGAGTCACCATGTCCTTCCCTGCTTCCCCCCATTTGTACGCACATCTAGCTTGCCTAATATTTTTTAAAAGATGAAAAAACCGCTAAGTTTTCTGCCTACAGATGTTCTGGGATATTCCTGCCTTTGCCCTCTTCATTGGGCAAGGCACACAGTGCAGCAGGAACAAAAACGTGACTTTTTTCTTGTTCTTAATACTAATAATTTCATACTAAACAGCAGAAATAATTTCAAAATACCAGGAAAGCAATTAAAAGAAAAAAACCAAACTCAACATGTAATAAATAATTTAACACCTCACCCTAACACAACCTGCAATGTCTTTCAGTCATGTTATGGATGTACACTCATCAGTTTTTGTGGTGCTTTGCATAAATTTCATTAGTATGAACAAAGTAATATTAAAACACACACACAGACACAATTTTCTGGCTTTTCAGTTCATTATGAAATACTTTACCTCTGGGCAGATGACTAATATGCTATTAAATTTCTCTATCCCTGAGTTGTGTCATAGCCAAAAAAAGGGTGCAGTCACTCATAATCTTTATTAAATGAGCTGAATACACCCACTCAGGGAAAATGCTGTTGTATGACTTTAATGTGTCCTGCAGCAGCATTAACATGCTTTTAGGTCATTCAACTCCATGTTGTGGAGCTACAATTATAAATCCATGGTGAAAACTGGGGGAAATCTCCCCGCCTGTGCTGAGTAGTTTGGGAGGCATTACCCAGAAGGTTTAAGTTTCTACTTAGCAGAAGGAAAACTTTGCCTTATGTTGTATTGTGAAACCTACAGTCTAGTACAGATGAGAGTTGTTCACTGTCGTAACAAGGCAGTTGTTTTTATTTAATAATAAAAAAGAGGTCTGCACAGTTGTACCCCAATACTAGCCAAATTTCCACAATCCCAGTACAGATCCCCTCTCTGCCAAGGACCCCCCATATAATTTTCCTTATTTTCCTGGATTATTGGTTTCTTATATGGAAACCAGGATAGCTGAATTGCTTCTTTTGCTGCTTCCACTTGCAGTGGGTTTTGTGGGCCTGATCTGCAAAAGCTGGCATGGCCCCTCTCCAGCATACTGGGGCTGTGCCTGGAAGTGGGATGTTTGATTGATATTGAGGTGTCGAGGTGCTGCAGCACTGCAGCCAATTCCCCTTTTGTTGATACTTAAGGGAGGGATAAAATCCATGATGAGTTTTTGGTGTAGCAGGTCACTGCTGCAAACTATGGAGTTTATGTACCTGGGGATATGGGAAGTCTAGCAAACCATTTGTGTGGGGCAATATAATTCTGAAGAAATTTCTGGTTTCATCTGTTTTGTTGTAAAATTTTAATCTCGTTATGGATTAATCTTTAGCAGAATAGACATTAAACTTGAATTGTTTCTAATTGATTTAATTATTAATTCTGTCTAGAACTAGACATGAATTCCTCTTTTTTTTCTTTTTAAACTGAGGAACGAAAACACACATCCTCTACAAATCATAAATAGAAAATCCAAATGGATTATGCAACATAAAAAATTGTCAGGAAACCTTTTTTTTTAATATAATTTAGGCCAGAACCAGCAGATTTGCAAGGTGGAATAGAAGATACTTCACTTTACCAGCCACTAAAACTTCTCTATAAATATTAGCTGGATTAAGCTAGTAATTTCAACAGGAAAAAAGTTTTCTCTGGTAACTTGCAATGAAGAAATTTCCTTGTCACTGTAACTTCTTTGTCTACCCTTACAGCTAGTCCTATTAAGTGTTGCATGAATGATTCAAAGGCATTTAGAAGAACAACACAAATCTATTTGCCCATACAGGAAATTTGGGATATGTTCTGGTAATACCTGATACTGACAACATTGAAAATGAATTCACCTTATGGACAAACCCCATTCAGTGTCTTGTTATGAATGGAGAATCAGCTGGTTTGCTTGTATTTAGGGATACATTTTTGCTTGGGTAAGGAAATTATTTTTAAGTTAAAGAAGAGATATTCAGAAACTTTTCTTCTAATGTTCGTAGGTTTTTTTCTTTCCAAGCTTGCACGTATTGAAATGAACTTGGAGTATTTTAGACATTTTATTTTGTAATTAAGAGGTTCCTTGTCCTCTCATTGGGGCATATTCTAGAGATAATGCTGTAAATTCTAGGAATTCTAATAAATCCTAGTTATTCTAGTAACTCCAGTAATAGAATGTGTAAACTCTAGTAACTCTGAGAAATACCTGTTGCAGCAGAAGAACAATATGGAAGCTAAATTTTAACTCTTTTCAAGAAAGAAAAAGCAAAATTCTCTTAATAACTCCATCAGTAAGAACTCCTTCCTTTACCCCTACTTATTGGTATATTGGTTTACTGTAGAAGTGTCTGAATTGATGAAACAAAGGAACATGAACATGAACAGCATGAACAAAGGAACCACTATCAGGATGATAATGAATCAAGAGCCTTGTTAAAAATTGCTCTTCAAGATGCACATTTATTGTGAATGCCTTGGCTTTATGACTTTTATCCTTAGCCTTACAGTGATATATAATAAATCCTTAAGCGTTGCTGTGCAGCAACATTTCTCATCTCATTTCTTGGACATAAATTGCCTAAGGTTGATCTTTAAAGAACTTTTAAAGTGTCTAAATGCTTAATGGGGAAGATAAAGAAATATGACTGTGACTAGAATTCCACTGAGATAAAGATTAGATTGTCAAAACTACTCTACTAATGAAAGGTAAAATCCCCATATTTATCTCATTATGATTGTCACAACAGTAGAAGTTCAAACCATGTATCTATTTTATTTTATTCTTCTGTTTTTCTATAACTTGCAACTTCATTCAAAACAGACGCAATCAAAAAACAAAACAAAACAGAAAACAAACTAAGAAAAAAACCCACTATGTGGATCGAAACAAAGTAAATATTTCAAACCCTTCTTTGTGAAAATCACTTGGTCTTAAGGGTTGTTAGTAAACATAAGTGATTAAAAATTAGGGTCCTATGAATAGCTGTTATTTCATAATGCCAGGCTAAAGACAAAGACAAGAGAGCAACCATACAATGGTATAGTTCTTATTAATGTAGCAAACCAGCAACTCATGAGCACATTAGAAAAAAGATGAATAATTTAGATGTCAAGCTGACACATACTGGACTAGCTTCCTTACCTCTTAAAATTCATAAGTCTATACAGGTCTTATAGTATGATTCAGATCTCATAATTTAATGAAACAAACTTAATCAGAGGCGTTCATTAAATAACAATTCTGATAGAGAGATAATTAAGAATGACGAATTGAAGACCTACTTTCTTTTCCTCTATCATTCTGTGAAAAGTTCTACAAAGGTGTAATTTGCTAATTAAATCATGTGATCCAAATCAATGTTTCAGGCACGTAATTGCTTGGTGTTGTGCTCTTCTTGAAGAAATCATGGAAATTTCCATGAGAATTAAGGATGTACCTTCTTTTTATTACTTTTTTAAACTGTCTTCTCATTTAAGATGATGATAATGTCTTTTTCTGTACTGTCTTAAAAGATATGGACTGAAAGCAGGAAAGACTTAGAATTTGGAGTATATCAAGATTGGGTGCGCTTAAAGTTGTGTATTTGCAAGAATCTTTCAGGAGTAAGCTGGTCTTTAGTTTAAGTACAGCAAAGTACTTAACTGCAACCTCATTTCCATCCCAGTTCTTGGAAGGACAAAAACACATATTCTACATGAAGGGTGTATTTCTGCAATTTTGCACAACTACTTTCATTTCATTTTCCTCCCCTTCCCTCCTTGTTTTTACGTGCAAAAGTAATGTCTTAAAAATTAGTGAAGACTCAGTTTAGATGTTTTCACTGTTTCTTCCTGATGCAGATAATCTCTGCAACCATGTCAAAAATGAAATATTATTTCATATTGCATGCTGCTGTAAATGGAGGTGGCTACTCTCTATCTTTGAGAAGCTCCATCATCAAAAGGTCAGATAATAACTTGATTTGTTAAAAAATACTGAATGTATTTAACATCTTTTCATTTACAAGGACAGAATTTATCCTTCAAAACTGCAAATAAGGCTGAATGCAGTGCATAATTCTTAATAATAATGAGAATTACAAACTGGAAATCATCCATTCTGGTAAAAAACCCCATAATCCTATTTTTAGAACAGATTTTAAGGGGTTTCCTTAAAATTACTAGTTTACTCAAGAAGAGTTTCTAGTTTACTCAAGAACAGACCTAGATTATTTGCTTAAAAAGTATAACTTTATATATGGTCAGTTCACTGTTTTTCTGTTTGTCTGTTTTGCTTTGGGTTTTTTCATGTTTCTAGCAGTATTGTCATTACAGAAATCTGACAGGTCTAATGTGACATGTCTTTATGACAGCACTGGGATATTAATGAGAAGAAGGGGGAAAAAAATCAATGGGACTCACATTTGAACTAAAGTTGAAAATAATTTTGTAAAATTATTACAAAAAATATTTTCCATGCCCAAACGCAAACCGTTTTTCTGGCTGCTGGTTCCTACCATTCTGTTTCCTAGATGGCAAATGGAAAAGTTAGAACAAGTGGCACAGAGCCTACAGTTTCTGTACTTTCCCAGAAACTTCGTTTTAATGCCTTGTGTTTGTACTTAATTTTTCTGATTTGTGATTGACTACTTGTACACTGTAGCATTTTCAGAAATTGCTTAGGTAGCCACAGTTTGAAATTACATATTCTTAGAAACGTGACAAGCAATTCAGTTGTATTTATTTAGCTTCCACCTGGTAGCAGTGAGTTAACCATTTCCCAGCAGTGGGACTTCAATTCTGTGTGAGGAGACTGGGTTCTGTGGATTTTCCAGTTTTCAGAAAAGTTTTCCAGAGACAATACTGCTATGGGCTGCAGATATTGAAGGATGACAGATGTTCAACCTTGCAGTGGTTTGGGTGCCATGCTGATTTTCATATACTGCCCTAGAACTCAGAGACATTTAGTACCTACCCACCACAACTTTGCTAGGTCAGTATTATTAACCCTCGTCTGGAGAGTAGTTAAAAATCAGCATTTTCTTACCTGTGTTTTTGTGTTGTAGTGGGGCTGCCCTTCTCTGACTGCTCTACCATGACTTCGTGGCATCGGTGACCACCTGAAGATTGGGAGTAATGGGATAATAATGACTGGCTATCCTCCATGCCTGTTCTCCTGGCAGTCTAAACATGGCTTGTCAAGCTGAATTAAGTATGGTGCATTAGACTAGAAACCCATGAAACTGGAATATCTTCCAATAGCCATTCTGACTGCTTTACAGCTTTGCTTTCTCTTTATTAGATAGATGTAAAGGACACAGACAAAATCTCACTGACTTCATGTCTCCATGTCTCCATTACTATTACAAGAGAGGTGACATGAAGACATATTACCATCATGGAAACACAAAAACATATTACCATCATGGAAAATCCCAACAGCTTTGAGTCATGACAGAATGATAAGTATACGTGGCCTCTGCATAGGATAAACCACTTTAGTACCCATTTGTAAAATTTTCTTATCTGAAAGTGTTCAAGCATGGTCCTATGCCCTGAAAAAAATATATCCCAGCTATCTCTGAAATTTCTAGGGTTAGTATGAAGGTGGCAGGATTAACGATATCAAACCATCTCCTGTTTTGTACGAACAGCAATAAACTCCTAAGTACTACTGGAGCACAACCTTTATTAGACATGACCTGACCAGACTTGTTGTTCTATTGTAGCTCAAGATTAAAGCATTTGTTGCAACATTTTTTTAACTAATCCTCTCTCTGGCTGACTCATAACAGCTGTTAAATAACTTGATATTTAGCTTAAGATGAACTGAACCTATAAATTTAAAAGTGATATAATAACCAACCCCTTCATGCATAGCAAACTGCTTCTGTCATCATTTGAATGCTTTATGCTGACCTCACTGTCTGCATCTGATTGAACTGATATAATACCATAGTTGACAGAAGATGGTAACAATGGTGGTTATGCATTTCTGATGAATTATGGAAGAGGACAGACACCACACAGGACTGAGAGGCACCCTGTGGTAGGAGACGGAAAAGGTGACATAATGTTTTTGAAATGTCCAAAAGATTGTTTGGAGTTTGTTGCTGACTGTTTCAATGGCAGCACATGCAAAAAGTACACATGCTTTGTTTTTTCTTATTTTCTTTACCCCCTTTGCCAGTTATCTGGTAGTCTCTCTTTCATCCCACAGGGCTGTCCATGAAGTCATAGCCTTGTTATGAATGTAATGGTACATTCACCATTTTTTTAATGCCCTCTTAGAGGTTCTGATTTGTCAGGAACTTCTTAATAGTAATTCTACCTGGTACCTCCTGCAGCAGCTCATTCTTTCTTGACCATAGTGACTTGGAAGTGTTGACTTTTTCTGATGGGAGAGGCTGACACCTAGAGAAGTAAAATGACTTACATAGGGCAGATTCAGTCTTTTTATTCATAGCTCCCTCCTAACTTACATCACAAGGAGTCCTCATGCCTTTTTTTTCCCCAATGAAGAGACCACATGCATATAAAGGCTTTTATTAAAACAAATCTGTGTAAAAACTCAGCCAGACGAAAAAAAGCCTTTCTTTTCCCTTGTTGACAAAAGTAACTTGCTTTCTTTTCACATATTCTCCTGGCTCAATTTGCACTGGTCCTAAGGTCTCCTTTAACCTTCGCAGTGATATTTCAAAAGATATCATCTATTGCTGGAACTAAATCTAGGGAGTGAGAGGGTTTTTTCCCATGTGCACAGTTTCATGAAGACTGAAGTACAACGACAATTTTAAAGATCACAGGCACATTCTTGAAACCTTTGAAAAAGACACTCAGCTTTAAGCCTGTGTAAAGTGCCTTAGGACTTGAAGGTTAATGATTTGAGTAATGTGTTGTCTCAGCACAGACCTGAATTCATAAGATAATAATTCATACCCAGTAGTGAACATGCTCAGTTTTGTTCTTCCCACAGTAAACATGAGACCACCAGTGTTTATGGGCACCAGTGGTTTCAGGACATGTCATTTCCTTCTGTTTTGAGCTATATTTGTATTGTTGGGAAGTCTAAGAGTGCTTAGTTACGCTATACTCTGTGCAAACGTGGAATGAAATAACAGCTTTTTTAAGAGCTGATAAAGCACAATAAGGCAGTGACACAGATGAATCTGTCATGATGCTAGTGTGAGCCAGCTGATAGTAAATGTCACTAATGTGATTTGTTGATGTCCTCTGAGTGTAAGGGGCAATGAGAGAGAAAGTCCGAAGATGTTCTCCTGAAAATGAAATGGAGGAAACTCTGACAGTGTGAACTACTCTGCAGTATCAATTACCGTATCGATAAGAGAGAAGTAGAGACTGGAATGTGAAGAACCTTGACAGTGACAAGAAGTCACCTATATTTGGTGAGAAAGAAAGGAAAGTAGGGAAAGTCTGCTGAAACAGAGGGATGGCTCAAAACCTCCTAAAGAGATGTGAAAGAGACAGGACAAGATTTCATTTTTGAGAATGAAATTGGCCTAGAGTGGTCTGTGGTTGCCTTGTCCCTCTCATGTAGCTTTATCTTTGTGTAACTTTGAGGGTTAAAGAGGAATATCTCATATAACCTTTAAAAAAATAATTTGCAGACCTCTATCAGCTCAAGTGGTCCTAATCAGACATAGTAATTTTTTTACTCATTTGAGGATATGTGTGAAGTAACCCAATACAAGAATCCAATGGTGACAAGTGTAAGGGGCTCAGTGATATTTTAACCAAGGGAAAATTAACCTGAATGTTACTGGAAGCAAAACCATTTAACAAAAGACACTGTCAAAATGGTAGTGGAGATAAAGAACTACATTCTGTCCTGTTCACAGGAGGCCATGCCTGCACAGCAGAGGATAGCCCCACAGAGACACTGCAGCTCTCTGACATCTCCTTCCACTGCCTCACTAATTTTAGATATGCAGGCACTGCTTCTGCATACATAGCCTGGTTTCCGTCAGGAAACTGAGCTGAAACCGTGCTGTTTAAACTCTAACAATGTGTTAGTTCCTCTCTTTTCCCATTCCTTAATAACCCTTTACCAAATCTGAGTCAATGCAGCAAAGTTCAGGGATGTGTTTCACACAGGCAGAGGAAGGAGGCTGACAGTGAGGCTGCAGGGAGGGGATCACAGACACCAGCCCTCACTTGCAGTTGTGAATGTAATGCTCAGGAGACCTCCCGGACATGCACTGTCCTCTGCCCAAGCTGGGAGCAGGGCTTCAATCAGAACTAGGGGTTTCCCCTCCTGGAAGAGGATGTGATGTGACAGGAGGGGGCAAAGGGGATGTAGCACATTGCACCACATAGAACTGGCCTTTATTAGCTGGGCTCCTCACAGGGCAGCTGCTCCACAGCTGCAGTTTTACAGCAACAGGGTGAGGATCTCCAGGGGGCTTGGGCTCTGCTTCAGGGCTATGAACAGTGCAGTGTCCATCTATGGGGTCTTCAGTTAGCTGTCAGGAAGAATAAATAGCAACACAGTATGGCATCCAAGGGCTTCTGGAAAAGGAGGAACAGTTTTCTTACAGACTTAAGTCTTCTCATCTTTCACCCTCTCCCTTTGCACACCTTCATGTTCTGCCAAGTGTTCCCTCTTAAACAGATACACATCTTTGTCCCACACTTAATTCCTGTCATCAGCTTTGCTTTCTCTGCAATCATCATGCTGTTGAAATCACACTCTTGAAGGCACCTAGTGAAACGTACAAATGTACAAAAAATTTTTGCAGTCAGACATGCATCAGGTTGGCTTACAAACACATGCTTGGAAAGTGGAAATTGTCAGCCCATTAGTGCCTCCCATTTTTGCTGTATGTAGAAGCTGTGCTCATATCATGGTCACTTGTGGCTTTGGAAGATAGAATATTGTTAGATTATTGGCACCAAAAACACAGGACAGACTGGCTCAGAAGTCTGAGCCAAACTCCATGATGATCACCACTCCTTTGGTTCAGAAAGTGGTGTTTGCCTCTGCCTCCTGCTCTCCCCACCACCCTCCAGGTGGAGAATTCAGCCTTTTTTTCTGAGACAAAAAAAAAAAGGGGAAAAAACCCCAATTTTTTTTTAAATTTAAACCTAATTATTGATCAAATTCACACAGATTTTAAAGGTCAGTACTACATCCAATGTCCCTCCTCAAAGCCATGCCCCCTTCACACTCATTAAACTGCATCTTGTACCTGTTTTTCAATTGATACATATTGATGTACGGCTGGTGATGAGAAAGTCAGGTAAACAAAAAGAGGCAGAAGCAACGTGAGCCCATGCATGAGCTTGTGGTGAAGGTAAAGTGTAGTAGTTCTTCAAAACAGAAAATCTAATACTTCCCTTTCTTCTTCAGGAAGGACTTTCTCTCAGGAGAGCCAGTAAACACTGGCAGGTAAAAAGGCAGGGAAGGAGTAAGTCACTGGCTGGAGAACTCAGAGGATATCAGTAAAGCTTTTAGTAGACAGTAAAATACAGCACAGGCTGCACACCTGTAGCATGAACAGCTTCCAGAAGGGCTTCTAGCCCTTTCTCTCTGATAAGATAATGTCAAGAAGGTCCAGTACTAGAGAACAAGGAAAGGAATGCAATACACTTCAATTCCTGGCTCATGCCCTAGGCTATGCCGTGGCTGAGACATAGATTACTGGGGAATGGGTGGTTTAGAGGAAAAAATACCTGTAGATGTGACATGTATGATATTGATATCAACTGATCAACTAATCAACTGATTGGGATGTGATTTTTGAACCCATGCATACGAAGATAATCCCCCAGTTACAGATGATTGTTTTGGTCTGTATGCACTGATACAAACACATATGCTGATGTGTGCTTACATGTGGCCATCAGGTACTCTTAGGAGGGCCATGGGGCAAACTTCCTAAACAAGCTAAGGTGTATATTTTGTGCTCTGCTGCTGTTACCCACTCTACCTGTAGTCATCATGCTATTAATTTGCTCCAAAACAGCCCAAAAGCTTTCTCTGAAATGGAAACACAGGTATCTCCAGGGTCAGCAGGATAGAGAATTTCAGTTTATTCCACTTACTAAATCTAATCCAGCTGATGATCACAACTATTGATGCTTTTAAGTTACGATATACAATTGTGTTCAATGGCTGCAAAACTAAAGATCACAAAAATTCAGACATAAATTGAACAAAACACTTGCCAAATGTGAAGTCATGTATTGCAGTTTATGTGATGCATGTTTTGTGAAGAGTAGACTGTCTAATAGTTGGAACACTGAAGAGAGAAACTCAGTATCAACAATTCATAGTGTTCTCTGACAAAATGGAGAGACTACTTAACTGTTAATAGGACACCTTATATATCCAGGAGAATTGCAAATGAACACTTGCTAGGTCAAGGGTTTTACATGTTTGTCATGAGATGAACTTTTCACAGGCACTCAAAACTGTCAGGAAATTTTGTTCCCCTCTTTTCATCATTGAGGAGGAGAGAGTATCCCCAAACATTAACTTGTCTCTTGTCTATGAAAGGCAGAAAATGTGTGGTTTCTCATATTTTCAGAACCTTACTACTCCATTATCATGATGAAACCAAAATTCCATGCCCAGGGTCAGAGATTTGGTTGTGGAACAACTCAAACTTTGGCCTTACTCCATAAAACATTCTGTGGTTAGCTTTCCTTATCCCTTCCCTCTGATCTGTGTCAATACTGGAATAGAAATTTCATCCACATGTCCTTGGGTTTTAGTGTCTCTCAGACAAGAGGAAGCTCATCAAAGACCACTAAGAACTGTACATTTGCATAAAAAAGTCTCAGTTTGCTACTCAATGAGCTGTGCTACAAAGCCAATGTATTAGCCCCCAGATTGCTATGCCAGGAAATAGCTGGGCTAAACGTCATTTAGTCAAACTGCTGTGACTGTTGAAACTTCTACCTGTCAAGGAGAAAATTTTCCATGTTATTGCAAATTTTTATTATCTTTGTGCATCAAGAGTCTTTTCTCATAGATTAGAGAAAATAACACACTAGTCCAGAGAAGAAGCACTTGAATATTGTGTTCATGTCGGTATTTGCAACTCCTCCATCAAAACAGGTTTCTTTAGTTACTGATAACTAGTTGCTAAATTTAACATGCCATGAAACAGAACCGTAGAACCATCGCTGGTAATCACAGCATATCTTCTATTAGCTTCTATTTTTATTTCTTTTTTACTTTGATTGGTTTACATCTCCTTTTTTAGACCACCTGGGGCATTTTAGAAAGGCAGACCTTGCTACAAACTGTTTGCCCATTCTAGTATGTTGAATGTCACTGTGTGTGCTGACACAGTATTAGAGGTATAATTGACAGGTGCCTCTAGGGGTGGGTGGAGGAGGCACAGGCAGAAATTTTTACAGAGCTCATCCTGGAAATTAATTATGTTGCAGAAGTAGCAAGATAAGCTCTGGTGGTGGGGAGGCATGAGCATGCAGAGGTATTGCCCAGAAAAGAAAAAAGGGGTTTTAACTATGCCAGGTCTATATAATGAGGTTTAATAGCATGTGCAGTGTGATAGTTTATGCAACTGTAATATGTAAATATAATGCAAGCATGACAACAGTGTTTACTGTTATGGTGTAGCACTGTTCAATTCTAAGATAACTCAGAGATTACTTTGATGATGGCAGTGGATGCCTTAGCAGCATGCAGTCATGGAAGAGTTAGCAGTACCCACTATGATTATGATTGCTGCAGCCCAATGCCTGGATTTTTCTGGCACTAAAAGGTCTACAAGATCCTGCTTTTGCTCCTGAGCATCCCTGTTGATGGCTCAAGGCCTCAGGATGTTGCATATGGCCAGGGTAATCTGTAAAAGAGCACAGCCACCATAGCAGCTGATGCTCACAACCTAGTGGCAATAATGCTGGCCCTCTTCAGCTGACCCCACCCTTGTCATCCTTGGATTTTCCATTTAGCTGCTTAGATAGCATGACCTATGGCTCTCTGGCCTTCATTCACGCCATTTTTTGGACAGATTCATCATTACTGAGTCACTTGCTGAGCTGATCCAAAAGTGACGAATCATGGCATCTTCCTATTACCGTGTCTTCATCCTGCAGCTCTTCCCCAGGGGAGACCGTTCCCTGAAACCCCTCAGAGGTCAGAGGTGATCTCTGCTTTCATCATTCCCCTACTCATCCTAATCATGCCATTTTTGCACTTTTTGCCCTAAGTTCTACAAATCATGTTAAATTAGCAAGAGAATAAATCTCTTCATCACAATATCAGCCATTTAATTGTGGTCTTAAAATACACTGATAAGGACAGTAGAACAGAAAAAAATTTTACTCTGATAAGGACAGTAGAACAAAACAGCACAGCTTTGGAGAAATAAAGGATGTAACTTAAGCAAACAGAAGTCATGCAAAATGAAAGCAGAATGCCAGCTTAGCTTTGCAAGGCTGACAAAGCAGAAGTTATGCAAAGCAACAGTATTGCACTTACTCAAAATGGGGGTTGAGGAACAGCCACCTAAATAGGATGTGGGATGCTGAAGACGAACCCCAAAGAAACATCTAAGGACTACCAATAAGGGGGGTGACTATGTAAAATAAAGTAATACACATACACCAAGTAAGCAGACATAGCCAATGGATGTGTCATCAGTGTATGATAAAAACTCAAGTTTTGAGCATTTACCCAATGCTCAGGGCACTCAGTTAGAGGAAGGATTCTCCAAGTGACCAGCACACTGCAATAAAGAATGCTGCTTTCTAATACTCAAAACTGTGTTAGAAAGTTTTTAGCTGTCTGATTTCTGTATCAATATTAAGGCTTTATGGTTAGGCTGGGATAATGGTACATTAGTATATCAGTCTTTCACGACAGGTAATTCTAAACCTGTTTGTTATGTTAATATAAGCAAAGTTACATTAAGATTTTATTGTGGGTCAGTGGTACTCTCTCCCCTGCTGTGAACAGAGACCCCTACAGACATTGAGTTTCTTCTTCCATATTTATATAAAGACTTTTTCTTTCTTTGATTCTTCCTGACATCATTTGCAATTTACAAAGTATGTATCACCTTGTGAGCTATGTGACATAGCATGGACTATTTAAAGTGGGCCAAGTTTATTTTTTTGACTAAGTATTGATAGTAAATCTGATCCTGCCTAAGTGGTTGCTGAGTTGGGGCTGAGCACGGCAAAACACCTCCAAAAAAGTGCATAACTCATCAGGTGGGTTTTGCTAGGACAGTAGATGGTTATTATTGAAGGTTCCGAGAAGGAAGACTCAGGTTGCAGGACCCCCATCACTCCCTCAGGACACATCTGATTGAGTTCACTCACTGGTGCTTTTCCTCTCACCCAACCTGAACCCAGTGAGGCCAAGAGCACTTCAAGCCTGATTTCACCTACTTTTAGCTGGTGTTTTGTATGCACTTATTGATATTTTCTAACAAAAACCCACACTTACTTGAATGGAAATATCTTCCAGAGTATCTTATGAGGAGACAATACTTGAGCAACTGTTTCCCTGTATATGATCTTTCAGCATTCACATGTTCATTTTCTTGTTCTTCCAAGACTCTGGAAATGAGTATCATTCCAAGCTGTAATTAGTAACAATCCCTCTGTGAAGCTAAATACAATTTCTAGAAGAGCAGTTGCATATCTACTGCCTACTAAAATATATGGCATATATTATATCTAATACATTATATTGTATCATACAATCTAATACATTATATTGTATCATACAATATATTGTATCATACATATTTGTATCTGTATCATACATATTTGTATTTGTATCATACATATTTGTAATATCATACAATATTGTATTGTACTTAATACAATATATTGTATCATATATTGTATTGTACAACATATTGCACTTAATACAATACATTGTATCTTTTTCCAGGTGTGTTTGTATAAAGACATTCAGAGTTTATTTTTTCTTGCTACTATTTCTTATGAAAATGTAAAATAAAGAAGAGTAAATTTCCCCAAAACCTTTTTTTTCTGTCCCATTTCTGAAGAAATTGCACGTTTGGTCCAGGCAGAACCTGTAATTTAGCTGTTGCATGGCTCCCATCACCTCTGAGTCACATTCCCAGGGGGCACCACAACTTGCGTGATTGACTCCCTCTATTGCCTAGCTGTTTTTTAAGTAATGTTATGTCTCCTATCCCTTATCACAAAAACACTTTTTTCCCTGGGAAGCTGACACTAAAAAAAATTTGGTCCAAAAGAATCATCAAATTAAACATAAAACTGGTGAAAAGGTAAGGTATCTTAACATACAGCAGAGTCGAAAGTTAGGCCTATCCTGAAATATATTCTTGATTAAATTTTGAACTGCACATATGCTTCAAACATTTGTTAGTTTAATAAGGTGCATTTGATGGAAGTAGCCATTTTTTCAGCATGAGGAATTTGAGCTTTTTTTTGCTCTTTTCAGTTACAGAGTATTGTATCATTACTATTTATTTAGACTTGTGTAGAAATATCTCCCTACAATAATAATCTCTTCTTTGGAACACTGGCATTTGCATAGTGTTAAGTACATTCACTAATGTATGTATGTGCCAAATTTTCACAGAAGACATTAGCAGATCATAAATCATTTGTGTACACGTACTGCTAATTTTGTGATTTTATGCCAGCCTTACCAGAATGAGCTGTCACACAGCATTAGTCACTTTTTTTGCATTACATTGGTGACAGAGGAAGTAGAACTTCTGAGAACTATCCAAAGCTCTGTTAGAGCTAGTGGCAGGTTTACATGTCTTTTAAATACCTCCAGGGTTGGTGACTCAACCACTTTCCCTGTTCTAGCCTGTTCAAGTGCCTGACCACCCTTGCAGTGGAGAGGTTTTTCCTAATATCCAACCCAAACATCCCCAGGTGAAACTTCAAGCCTTTTCCTCTCATCCTGTCACTTGTTACTTGGGAGAAGAGACATAACCCCATCTCCCTACCACCTCCTTTCAGCTGTTTGTAGAGGGAGAGGAGCTGTCCCCTGAGCCTCCTCTTCTCCAGGCTAAACAACTCCAGCTCCCTTAGCTGTTCCTCATAACACTTGTGCTCTAGACCCTTTAATGTTCTGGCTCTTAAATCTGAATTTACTGGGGGTTTTTTAAAAAGGTTTTTTATCCAGCACTTTATCATTTACAAGACTCAATAACCTCTAACTTGGTAATAAACTGGATAAAATCAGCATTATACCACTACTGATCCTCTTTTACCAATTTGTAAATAGGTCTCCACCAATAATTTCAACCCTTAATCATTGAAGTCTTGCTAACATATATTGGTAGTATAGCTGTGTCATGTAGGACTTCCAGATCCTCCACATTTTCTTGAGCTTTATGCATTAATGCAGAGGTAGCTGTATTAATTGCACATTTTGCTTGCAGTAGTTTTACTATTCAATTATGATGATATTCTCCCTTCACAGATCTCAAGCTCCATCAATGCACTGAAATATTTTCTGCCTGGAAAAGCCATTCCAGATTTGGACACAAAAGCGATCAGAGTATCAACTGGTAATCAGGAGGTGAATGTTTTAAGTAAATTTATTTGGTTTGCATGGCCTGGTTTTGGTAGTGGGGGGCTACAGAATTGGCTTCTACGAGAAGCTGCTGGAAGCTTCTTCCATGTGCCAATCTCTGGTGGCTCCAGAGATGGACGTGCTGCTGGCCAAGGCTGGGACAATTAGAAATGATGGTAACGCCTCTGTGATAACAGATTTAAGAAGAATTCAAAACTAAAAGGGGTTGCAGAGTTGTAATTGTGGCTAGAGAAGAGCGGAGTGAGAACATGAGAAGAACTCTGCAGACACCAAGGTCAGTGGAGAAGGAGGGGGAGGAGGTGCTCCAGGCGCCGGAGCCGAGATTCCTCTGCAGGCCATGGTGAAGACCATGGTGAAGCAGCTGTGCCCCTGCAGCCCATGGGCCCACGGGGGATGCAGAGATCCA
>QWTY01007117.1:0-81480 GCA_008033365.1 Pseudorectes ferrugineus
AAAAAAAAAAAACCCACAGAAAAAGTCTAATGTAAACAACAATGGCATGTAATTTTACATGTCAAATTTTCTGCCTATGACATACAGGGTCATAGGATACTAGAAAAGCTACATACGTGGTTGGATGCAGACATTTCCATTTTTTTAAATGATAATCATGGGGGTTTTTTTTGTCAAAACTAAACTTTTCCTTGGGAAACTTACTTGTTTGTAAGAGCATTATTTCCTTGGAAAACCTTTCTCATGGAAAGTTCTCAAATCACACTGATTGCTTGCTTTCTGCCAATAAGTTTGATTTAAAGTATTATTATTACAAAGTTTCCTGCTATGCCTATTAGTTGTAACAGCTTGATGTAGTGTTTGACAATTGTTTAATTTTTATTCTTCTCAGCTTGAATTCAAGGAAAAAGTTGAAGAAGCCAAGGGAAATTAAAAAAAACCTCTCTTTAAGAGTCACAGATTGATTTTTCCTTCTGACATTACAGAAATTATCCTATTCTTAAGTAGTGCAAAAGATCTTGTATCTTGTAAGCTCACTGAAGCTCTATCATGACATTCTCTTTCTCATGTCAAATTTCATTTTTGCTTTAAAGACCAACATACCAATGGGCTTTTAGATAGTCTTTCTATCCAGAAATTTTCTATGTCCAGAAGACCTGGATCCACACCAGTGTCCTCAGCATATGCTCAAGGTGCCAAACCTGGGCTAAAGGAGGTCTGGGAGCTTCACCTGCAACAGCACTTGTCTACTATAACATCAGCAGCATTTATCTGGCTGAGGTAAAATTAGCAAATAAATGAGAGGGCATTCCCATGCCAAGGACATTTCTGATAGGCACTTCCCAGTTTCTCCCTGGGACAAATGTGTGGGCAGTTCTTCTCCCCGAGGTGAGGGGCTCTCGACAGTTCTTTGCAGACTGAAGAGCACGTTCCATGCTGCCAGCCTGAAGGGAACAGCAGCCGTGGGGGCATGAAACCGTGGACTTGCATACAGAGATTTTTGTATCCCAAACACTGCAGAGATGCCATAAACAAAATTTTGTGTAGTCAGGATTTGCAAATGTAAAGAAGATTTGGATAAAAATAAATATTTAGCAGGGATTTAGCTAACTGGGTAATCTCCTAGAAGCTAAAGCTACACTGTAATAAAAATTGAATGGCACAGATATATTGTCAATAGCTATACATGCAAAAGTTAAACCATCATGTTTTTTCCAGTCATTGACATTCAAATATTCATAACTGAGTTTTCACAAAGTATCCTATGTCTGAAACAAATGTAAAGATTAATGTAAAGATTAATGAAGGTTAGAGTGAAACAAACAGGAAATAAACTGTCTCTTGTCACAGCTTACAAAGTCACTCTCTATTTCTTTTATCTATTAGGGAGTATATGGAGCTTAAAGATTTCAAAATATATATATATATAGCAATATGGTATAGAATGGACAGAGCAAACTATAAGAAACTTTCTGAAACTATGTCACAAAGAATTTATTTGCTGAAACATAACTTGACATTTATTTATCTGACTGGAATAATGTGTAAGCTAAACCCAAAATCTTTCACAAACAAATATTGCAATTTGTACAGCAAGTAGTAACTTGTGCTTAACACAAACAAGCAACATTGTTTAGCAATTTTATGATTTTATTTGAAAATGTGCATGTTTTCTATGATTCCAGAATAAAGTTAAAAATACCATAGCAGGCCCTTTGGGATGATAATGTAATTTATTAATGCAGTTTATTGAGGTCATCCTTTGTATGTGAATTCATCCACCAAAATTTTCATTAGGCTTTTAATTCCCTTTCTATTAGATAGTAATGTTTTCTCATGATTCCATCATTATGGAAATACTGTATCAGTCAAACAGCAGCTTGACAAAATTATTTTTTTTTCAGTTATTCATTTTTGAGAAATGCAGTTGAAAGGTTCATGACAAAAAGAATATCATTTTCTCAGAGGGTAGTTTTTTACAACATGGCCTTACTCTGAAATGCAGGTTCAATGAGATTTCTTACTTTCGTAAATGTAACTATGTGTCTTACAGGACTGAAGCCCAACCCAGTTCAAATTGCAGAGTCAATCAGTTCATATTTCTGTCATTGCATAGTCATTTATAATAATTTGTACCATTGATTCTTGAAGTTTATATCCTGTCATAAATCATATATATCAAAATTTAAAAATATACTGTTGGCCATGGGCAGCCACAATTTTTTAAGAGTGTTCAAACACTTATTTGCTAAAATGTGTTAATATAACAACTTTAAATATCTTAAAATAGAATCTGCTCTATTTAATTGTACTGGGGATTAGTCTAGAAACTGAGATCTGCAGATAGATTTCCTGTCATTAGGTCCTTCTGGCCAGGTAGGATACAACTGACTTTGAAACCAGGTTATGTTTTCTAGGCCAAGATTAGGTGCTTTAGGCAATTTGTTTATTCTCTTCTCTGCCCTTAAAGAAGTAAACTCAGTCTGGCATAACAGCAACACTTTTGCCCCCTAGATATTAGGTTTTACAAAGAATAACTCATCCTGAGACTTGGAAGACTCATTAGAGCCCAAACTGGCAAACTGTAAGCATGTACATGAGAAGACAGTGATACAGAAAATTTCTTAATAAGGATATTCATGGCACAATATGATTTAAAAGGTAAAAGTAACAGAAATTAGATAGATCCTTTCTCATGATACTGATCACGATTCATCTGTGACTGTAGACATTAGCCCTCTAAACATTTAGGGGTAAATACAGTTTCATTGGTTTTTTTTTTTAACAATCACCACTGTTACAGCTCTAAACATACAATAGCACATAGAGAACATGTCCAAAATGAACTTCTATAAAATCACAATTCAAAGGACTTCCCACTTGAGCATTAACTTTGAAATCACTACCAGACACAAAAAAATGATCAGCTGTCAGGTGTAGGGACTACAAAAGGTATAATCTTTGAAAACAACATAATAGGGAAAAAAGTGTCTCTGATTGAAGTTCTGAAGCAAACAAAAATCCTTTCCTTATAACTGTTAGAAAAGTTGGTATGAAGCTTCACCTTTGTTGTCGAACCATTTTGTTTGACTGTAACTATCATTGTTCCTACTATAGTGTGTTTTATAGAGTTCATAATGTTTTAGCATTCATTTTACAAGCTTTTTTTATTAGACATTTATAATGACACTGGACGAGTGCTGTGCTTTTACCATTTGTTCCTTGTTCTCCGAGATGATGAGAAAATATTTGTCATATTCTTCATACCATTACAAAAAAATCCCTATTTTTTTATAGGCTATTATAACAGTTTGCTTCCACAGTACAGCAACGACTTAGTCTTTGGAAAGACCTGCAAGAAATATATAAGATGCTGTTGCAGCCATTTACTTTCTCTTATGTTGCTTCCTACTGGCCATGGGCCTTTCTGCTGGAGGCAGAGGTTGCAAAGCGGGTGGTTCCCAGGACCTACTTGGGTTCTAGATTCACATTTAAGCTCTTTAAAATCCCCTTCCCCTGTTGTGTAGTCCTAAATTACTTACCTGCTTGATTCTCCACCCAGTAAGCCTCAGAAACTTGCAGTCATTACGTAACCACACAATCTAGTCATGCCAGCATGAAGGCACTGAGTTGGTCCTCCAAACTCCCAGAAAAGTCCAAATAAACAATTTCTACAACTATCTCATTGCTAGGTACATATCCACTAAATATTTTCCAGTCACTGAACGGGCCTCACTCAAGGCATAAAGAATGGGCTGGTCTCCATGTCAAAGCTGTTCATCTCAGTAGATAAAAGAGTTACATTAAATAACTCCCATAGCAGAGGCTCTTGACAGGCAGCACAATTGTTGACAGATATCCTGCAGCAAAGTCCTAGGAAGGTTTTCTCCTTGAATTTTAAAATGCTATACTGCACAGGGAAAGATCTTTGTGTACATGGGCATTCCAAATTAGTTTTAAGCACGTCCAAGTTTGTAAAGAATGTAATAACTCCTATAAGACAGTTGATACAACTGGGAATAAAAAACCCCGAGTTTCCCTCCACACACTAATGGTGACCCATAGAAGAGCTTATGTGCTTGACACATTGTGCATTTTCCACGTAAGTTGTTCCTGTAATAGAAATGTTGAGCCTTTTGACATTAAAACCTTCCTTGCTTTAGACAGCCAAAGATAGAACAATACCTTTCATACTAACCTATATTAAACTTAGTCAAAAACACCCTATTCTTCAGAAAAGATGCAAAGGGACTGTTCCTTTCACAAGATTTCTCTTATCGTGGAGTGGAGCCACAGCAGGGAAGAGACAGAAGCTGCTTTATTTTTACACTGAGTTTTGTCTTTCATTACTTATCTATTCATAATAAACTTGAAATCTTTACCTGAGACCTGGAGTAACTGCCTCAAACCAAGCCCCTGTGACAGTCAGCTGTCTGACACCATACATTGCACTGCCCTGGGATTTTGCAGTGCTTCTGAGTCTAATTCTTTGACAAGGAACAGAAAAGCCCTCAGGGTATGGCCACCTGGGACACTGTGCTTCTCTGTGCTTGCAAAAGTTGTTGTCTCTAGGGCTCTGGTAAGGATTAAAGTGCATAAATTTGCTCCATTTAAACGTGAGAGGCTGTGGATTTGATATTATTACCTTTATTTATGCTGAAAAATACCTCTCAGTGTAAAAAGATGTTATAATATGTTGTTAAACTGAAACTAGGGTAACTACTTAATGGGTGGATTTCCACAGGAGCTACAGAGAGTTAAGTGCACAACTTTTCTATTTTAGAAGAGTTTCAAAATAATAGATAATAGCAAATTAGATTTCTTAATGCTAGGAAATTTTCGAAGATATGTAACATATTATGGTTCCTTATAATTTTAGTCTTTCTTCTGCTCATCTGTCTTTATGTGAATCTGAGGTCATATAATGTGAGAATGTGAAAGGCTGGTCATGGTAGCAGAGGGTGCTGCTGTAATCCTGCTGTGCCCATGCTAATAACAGGGACTGGGGCCTCTGCTGAGTTGTATCAAAGCCATTACAGCAGTGATGATGGCTACAAGGGCTTGTGATACTTGAACATCTCTATAGGGAAATTTTGTGCTGTTACCATGGTTTCTGGAAGTTGCACTTTTTTTTTTTCTTTAAGACACATTTGTGATACAGAAAAGGATGTAAACTTCTTGGGCCAATGGCTGGCTTTGGAGCTCATATTTGAGCATAATAGATGGTGATATGATTTTCGCCTGTTAAAAACTATCTTATCAATTCAAATTATAATTTTAGATAGGGTGAAACACCAGTTTAAATAACTGCAGGCCAGACTTACAGGGAGAAAAGGCTCAAGTTCTTGCACTGAGTACATACAGACAGAATTTACCATTTCTTAGTTTTGTCTTTAGGATTAATTGAGAAACAGAAATGTGACCTGCAGTAAAGGAGTAGTAGACTCTCAGTCTTTTAAAAATAATTTGTGTAGAAAAAACTGTCACAGAACAGTTTACTTGACAGCCTCTTGGAGCCAAAGGGATTGAGCTGCTCTCTTTCAACAAGAAACAAAGATCTGACTACAAGGAACCATAAATAGGTATTACTTGCCCAGTGGCAATTTGATAGCTATATTTCAACACTTTCAGATGATTTTTGGCAAGAATTTGTAGACAGGCAGTCTAAGGGCAAGTAGCAGTCATTTTTAAAGGAACAGAGAGGAAAATCAGGAAAAGTTTATATACAGCATTCAGTACTTGCATGGTACAAATTGATGTGAACCAGTCACTTCCTAAAACAGCTATAGTTTGATTTTAAATCCTTTCCTTTCTAATTGTATTCTTCAGACATGATGTGTGCCATGTTTTACCAAATCATTCTGGATAGTAGCTCAAAAGTATTACATCACTGCTGACATAACGTGCTATGACCTGATAGGCTTGAGATAACCTCATGTGATTCCATGTTTAACACAAGTATCACTTTGTATAGCTGAAGACCATATTTTAGGTCATTTAAGGCATGTGTTGGTTTTTTTTTTTCTAATTGCAAAGAAGTCTGCACATGCCAAGAGCAGTGAGTTTGTGAGCTGAAAGAAATGACACCACTAGGGGTGTCACCTCTAGCACGGGGGAAAGAGTGGGATTTTCCCCACTAAAAGTGGGAATCAAACCCAAGTCCTTCCAGTGCTGCTCACCACAGCTGATCCTGACTTGCACGCGTGCCATTAGCTGTTCACCAGCCAGAGCAGAGGGATTCTCAGCCCTCCTGCTATGAGGTGCTGCAGTGCAGCTGCTCTCTAGGCAAGTGCTTGCATAGCAGCCCCAGGAGCTCAGTGCGGTGTTTGAGTCCCTACTACAGCAAAGTAGAACAGCTATAATTAGTTATGGCACTTCTACTACTTACTGCTGGCACATACAGGGCTTATGAAGTCTAACACTGCAGTCTTTCTGGGTGAACCCTTGCTCTCTGTAGCTTGGGAAATGCAGTAAGAAGAGTCAGCAACCTAAGTGTTTACTGTCCAAAAGGCTAAATAGGTTTTTTGTCTTTCTTTTCCTCAGGGATTTCAGTTTTAACTTGTGACCTAGTACTGTAATAAAAGGTTTTGATGCACCTGGAGGAGCATATTTAATTGACCAAACTATTATGCCAAGCTATAATGCTTTAATCTATATCTGAAACAGTGGTCTATGCTCTTTTTATGATGACTGATAAGAAAAAAGCATTTTATGTGTGACTGATGTTATCTAATTCAGGTATCTGCCTGAAGTGGATTTCTATCTCAAAATTGCTTACTTTTTCTGCCAAAATTCTGGAGTCTAGACAACCAGCTCTGATGCTGACCTCCACATTTAGAAGGTTGAGTAATGTCAAATGAGTCCCTCCCTTGGGTTCTAACAGGATTCAAGTCTATATACACAAACTGTAAGGCAGTGAACAACACACGCCTAAAGCAGAATGTAGGTAACAGTAAGATACCTATAGCCATCAGCTCTGCAGTGTTTCCTTTCTCTTCTGCAGATGTGACATAATTAGAGTTTGAAACCAGGAACCATCCCAGGCTGGGGTAGTGCTTTCCCAGCTCCTCCCCAAGCCAACAACTCTTATGAATTCAATGGATCTTTTTTCTGAGCAGCGATCATGGAACTGTGCTCAGTGTTTTTGTTTTGCCACAGGGTTTTATCCTTTGCCTGTAGTCAGTGACAAACTCGAAGGGATTTGCAGCAGTTATTTTATAGTACCATTCCAGTAAAAATAAAACAGACCCCAGAAACTCTAAATTCTGTAATTCCTTCAAATATGAACTTAATTGGTATTGTTATGGATTTAACTTTTTATTTTTAATTTTTCATATGATTTGTTGCTTTTCCTGGAACACATGAGCTGTATATTACATATGGACATGCTGTGTATTACATGTTACCATATTTTCTTCATATCCCAGAAATTTCACAAATGTGAAATATAGGCTGATGCTGATAGAATAGAATGAAACTTTGAAACAAAATATAATAAACTTTCAAGCATTATTAAACAACAATTTTGATTACAGTTGCCATGAACTGCTCATATTCTGCTCTAGGCAAGGAAAGAATGGATCTTTTTTTCCACCTACAAATATGACTGGCAACAGCAAGAGGAGATAAACAATCCAGTTTTACTCAGAATTACTTGACTAACTGGTATAATTTAGTCACTGTATAAAACAGATGCTTTCCTTTCCAATCTATGTGTAATGAATATCGATAGCAATTTCATTGGAGTATTAAATGGCAAGTATCGTAACTGGTCTGAAAGAAGCAATGATGTAGCACAGTAATGGTATAAATGATAATGGGTAATAATGAGCAAACAACTAAAGCAAAATCTCCATCCTGTGTAAGTTCATCAGAATTTTCCCACTGACTTAAGCAGAGGAGTGGAGGGTTGTGTCACATTTTCACTTCAGACGTTAAGAAAGTAACATTTATAAAAAAATTCTGAGGGTCGTTCTACTTTATAATTGATTGGACTTTCCAAAGAATTTGAAATATTATTTTCTTAAAAGTATAGTGTGTTCTCACTTTGTATAAGGTTATCATCTGCTTTAGGATAGTGCTCTGTATTGACAGATAACGTTAATATTTTATATGGTTTTATAGGGAGGTCTGATTTATGAGGACAAAAAACCCCCCAAGCCGATCATTTTCATGGGAGAAAGAATACTCAGACCTATTTCAGCCAGGCAATAACCGCACAACTCTTAACTAAGGTCTTTAACATCCCATTGTCTTTTATGTTTGCAATATCCTGCAAGATAGGGAAGCTTGTTTTGTTTTCAAATATTTATATTCAGATGACAAAAATAAAAGAGCTAAAGACACAAACTACAAAACTTGTCTATATTCATTCAGAATGTCTGTGAAAGAGTCCTAAATCCAAAACCTTACTTGTGGACAACCTTGTGTTATTCTAGATAATTGTAGATCTGAAATAATGTATTCACATCTTCCTTCTAGCTCTTCCCATAATATAAGCAAGATGGTATTCAAAATAGGAGGACCAATATGCACAGCTCATTTCATTAACCTCGTGATATTAGTTTATTAACAACAAAAAAAAAAAGATAACTTTTTTCATATGCCCTTTTGTCATGGATTTGTTTGAATTTTAGATTTTGCTTCTTATTTTAGGAAATTTACCTAGTCTTGAAAATGAGTGTTTCATTGTCGGAAACCCTCTAAATTAGTATTTGCTACTTCTAATTATTAGGTTACATAGCTGTCTTGCAGTTAATTGGAGAGTAGTTCATACTGTGTAGGTAACACCTGTCATGGTAAGAAGAGGATTTAGACAGCTCTGGAAATAAAAATATGCTGATATTTTCCTCATTAAACCATGGAGAGATCTGCAAAACTGAGACTTCCATAAACCAGCAGGTAGTTATTTAATCCATTAAGCAATCATTAAAATAATTTTAAAAAGAGTCCATCAGTTTTAACACACTGATTCCCACTGCAACAGAACTGATAGCTTGTGTACAAAGTATATATATCCCAGCAGAGAAAGTGGACCAGAGACGAAAAGCTGCTCTAAAAAAAAGAGGCAAGTCTGAAAGAGTGGTACAACAGTGGCTTTGCATACCAAGAAAGACATATTGACCATTCCCTCAGTGCTATCATGACAAATATTATAATCTAGGGACTTAGACACTTGGGTAGTTTATGACAGTGGGTTGGTACATGCTTACACGTAGTAAGAGCCCACAAAAATTTGAGTCTCACAAAATTTCACCTTGGGGATGTGGTCTCATGCAGTCAGCTGAAAAACTGAAATTTTTTAGTCTTCAGTTTGGAAATTGATAGGGACAGAAAGAAATTATGTCAGAAGCTAAAACTGACCCACATCTGTTTGCATGTAGGCAAATGTTCTGTGTATTGATGCTTTAAAGTACAAGTAAAGCTGTCATCCTGGTTCACTGAGTGAGGGCTACCACAGTTTACACAGCTGCTGAAATGCAACTTAGTTAAGAAGAAATTTAATCTTTCCATCCCTTGTCTGAAGGTAGAAGTTGTGCTTTATCTGAATGAGAAAAAAGAAATGCTTGTGTCCCCTACATTACACACATATATATAAAAAGTTGTAGAGGCTGCTTTTTCTTAGGAGGTTTACTTATTTCTTTCAGTTTGTCTTTCTGAATTGATCAGATTTATTACTTCATAACAAGTGTCCTTAACACCCAGTTATATTTGTCATAAACTGAAAATTACAGTAGAATTCACGTGTGATGTCACTTCTCTTAAATCAGTGGAGCTCCGTTGTATATGGATTATAATTCTTATAATTAAACACATGAGGTACAAATAATGGAAACCCTGTAACTGAAGTCCAACTTCTACGTAAAAAACTTTGTAGGTAAGACTGGGTAAATACAGTGTTGGTGGTGTTCCCAGATAGCAAGATTCCAGTGTTTTCCATGAATAATACTAAAGTGAGTTTTTAAGGGCAAAATGACATTGCAAGTTTAACAGTTTTACTAAAAATGAGATTAATAACTATCCTCTTATTGATTACTTAGATGACCACAGAATTACTTATCATAGGGTACTGAAACACAAAAAAAAGATGGACATAAATTCAAATGACTGGGGAAATTGTGTCTCAGGATGGGAAAAAAGGTTACAAGTTAAAAAAGAAACAAAAATAGGGTCATTATTTGTTCTCTAGGGATTGATTAAGTGTGTCAAAGGCAGTCAGCCAGCAATCTCTCAGTCTCTTCTCTTCAGTGGGAGGTAATGAATTTAATTAGTGAGAAGAGACAGCTTTCACACTAAGGAAAGGAGTGGAGAGAAAACAGGAACATCAATGTGCACAGAGAATAATGCTACAGTACATAACAATCCCTATTAAAAGTGAATTAATAGCCAAAGCTGTTTGGCCTCTGCTCTTTGTTGCAGGGCATTCTCACTTTAAATAAACTCCCGAAAAAGGAGGTAAAGCTATATTTCTGTTATTAATGGTATGAGGCTTAGTTCTGCTAGGGCTGAAGGCACAAGTACAACTCTGCTCCTTCGCAATTATCTAAATCCTTCCAAGTTCATATTAAAGCATTCACAGATTTTTTTTTCCCCCATTAGAAGCAGTAGTTAGTTTGTTTGGGTTATTTTTTTTCCTTTTTCTTTTTTGGTTTGCCTATATTATGGACTTATGTGCCCTGAAGTTCAAATAAACAGGAGTTTAGTTTAATCCAATTTATATGTTCTTGGATGTCATTGAGACCCTCCAGGCAAAGTTTGGTAAAATGTACATTGCTAATGCATCTACAATGTTAGCAGGGCAGGACTACATTAGAAGAGCTATAAGCCTATGCCTAGGGTCTCAAATTCCTTGCAATATTTGCTTCTCTCAGGAGTGAAATTCTCATTAAAACGAGTTCCTGGAATTGCTGTTTGCATGCAAGAGCTTGGAAGTGTGATCAAAACATTCCTGAAGGGATAGCACATGCCAGCTGAAACGGGTTCCTTAGTGACACCCAAAGATGCCCCAGAGGAGGGGGGTCCCTTCAGCCCAGCTCAGCCAAGCCACCAAGCTCAGCCAGCTCACCCAGCTGTGGATGCGCCAGAGGTCATAAAAATGGGGGTAGGTATCATCTGCTGGGTGTTGGTCAGCTGGGACCCCTCTCAGGGCTCTCTCCAGGGTGCAGACCAGCCCCACTGCCGATCCCTGAGGGCAAAGTGAATGAATGAACTCTGTGATTCTTCAAATGCATGTGCTTCCTAAAAAAACTAAAGCTCAAAATATTATTTGTGCACTGATATCCTTTTCTTTCTCTGTTTTTCCTCAGATAATCTGCCAAGATCCATGGTAGTTCTCTATCATCTGGAAATACAGACACTTTATAGACATGTGTGTATGGTGTCTTAGAAGCAAAACCAATTTGTTCCAAATTTCACAGTGTGTTAAGTAACCATTAGGCTTTTTTTTTTTTTAAAGCATAGAGTGGAAATAACCATCTTTTATTTCCTTCCTCTCCTCAAGGGGAAAGGAGCCTCCAGGGATTTAATCGTCTAACTCTCCTTGAAATTTCTGAGCCATCTCCCCTAGGATGAAGCACTGCCAGTCTCTGGTGGTGCTTTCTGAGGAAGAGCAATCCCTGCCTTCCAATACCCTGGGTATTGCAGAGGCAGATCCAGTGCTAGGCATCTCATACATGTCCTTGGGCTCCTCAGGCAGAGGCAGGAGTCTGCTTCAGCAAGGCCATAGCTCCTTATGGCTTGGGAGTCTGGAAGTAATTCTAACCTTGAACTAATTTGTTCTTAGATTTTACTGCAGAACAGCGATTCAAGTATTGAACAGAGCTATTTCAGAAAAACACAGTTTTTTACTCTGTTGTTCGGGTTTGTTTGGTTTTTTTGTTCGTTTGGGTTTGGTTTTTTATTTTTTATTTTTTTTTAACAGAGACTTGGCAATGTGTATTATTAAAAAACCCCAACAAAACTAAACCCCAATGATTGTTAATTTTAAGTAATTAATTTAAATAATTAATTTAAATAATTAATTTAAGTAATTAATTTAAGCAATTTTATGTGACTGTTTTACCATTCAAAGCATTTAGAACTATGACTTCCATGTCATACACATGTTTCTGAGGTACTGCAAGGAAAAAAAAATTAGAAGATGAAAATGCTGAAGCTTATGCTTGCAGTATATGTACTTAAGGCCCACTGACTCTTTTGTTCTTTTTCCTCTCCCATAATAGATAATGTATAACTTGCCTTTGATACCCGTTTTTATGCATATTTTTAAATAGGGCTTTGAACCATTCTAAAGAAATCTATTATGGAAACATAACCATGTAAAACTTAAGGGAAAATACTTCTCTCAGGAAAACTACAGGGACTATAGAGTTTACTTGCTGTGTTCAAAACAGCTTTTTGGTAAAACCATCTTTCTGATCACACGTGAGCTAAAGAAATCTGGGGTGCAAGGAAACACTATTTTACCTCTATGAACATTTTAAATGGAGCAAGAACAGTGTTTCTAATAATGAGGTTGTGAGTATTCACCTATGTCCAAAGTCAAAGTCAAAAATCTTCTAGCTATCTATTGGAAAAAATTCCTAGCCATGAGCAAACCACAGGTAGACAAAATTCAGTTTGTCTCTAGTTGAACACAGGCTTCATTTCGCATGTATTTGAGGATCAAACCTCAAAATTCTGTAAAACTTTGCAGATGACTACAAAGAAGTTCCTATTACTGTTTTTCTCTCTTCATTACTGTTCTGGATCCTAAGTCTTTCGAAATCACCAGCTTTAATTACGTTGTTAGTGCACAGCAACACACAGAAGAAAGAATTTTCTTCTGTCTAGGGAGCACTTAGATCTGTCAGCTCCTCTCAGTATATATCTAAAATTTCTTATTCTTTATTAAATTGACTCATGTTGGCCTAATGAGCATCCTATTGAAATCCCGCATCTAGTTACTTGCAGGCAGCAGAATTATTCAAAATAATCCAGCCACTGATCATCACTTCTAATTTTCTCCTGAGACACAAATTAAAAAAAGGCAAGTGAAAGGGAATAAAGAACAAATGGGTATAAA
The DNA here is from genome assembly GCA_008033365.1 of Pseudorectes ferrugineus. Lineage (NCBI taxonomy): Eukaryota > Metazoa > Chordata > Aves > Passeriformes > Pseudorectes > Pseudorectes ferrugineus. The sequence goes on from QWTY01007117.1 coordinate 13,064, forward strand.
GTTCAAGCCCATCAAATATCAGAGTAAAGGCTAAGGGCTATCAGAGCTGCAAGAAATATGGGAGATAAGCTAAACAAATGAGAAATGTTATTGGATTCTGCTGAATTTTCACACCTACAATAAATGCTACATTGTATACTTCATTGGGCTTAATGAACCTCCGAGTGGTAGCAAGGTTTGCTCAGAAGACGTGAGTCTATGAGAGTCAAGCATAGCGGTAGAAAAAGGAAAATTTCAAACTGCAGTAACAACTAAAGGTTTCAGAAATGTGTGACAGATGACATGCAGACAGGGGATGAAGGGGGGAAATGTAAATTAATTGTTGCTCAAAGAAAGAAGTTTCAATTTAAAAAAGCTTTAACTTAATGTTATACATCTTGATCTTGTAATAAACCTGGTATTTCATATTTCCCTGAAGATACTCTGGGATGCTTTAATTCTGATATCTCTAAAGTGTATTGATTGAGTTGCAAACCATCATTATAAAAATGTCAGTGAGAATACATCATCTGGGATTGTTTCATCAACCTGAAAGAAAATTGTAGAGAGAATCAGGAAGGAAGTAAGCCTTTTAATTTAAAATAAATAACTAATGCTTTTTGGTATGGTCTAGAGGCTCAGATATGCCATCTATGAATGACATTAGGCCATTTCTTACTTCAGCCCTTTTACAGGTGATTTCTACAGTTTGGATGGCAAAACCTTTAGATATCTCACCCAGCAGCTTCCTGTGCTGTAAGGTTGAATATATATTTGAACTGCATAACACTTCACCAAATATCTCAGAAAGCATCAGCATTTGATAGCAAACCAAGATAAGATGCTTCAATGCACACTGTTCACCCTGTGGAGGGAGTGAATGGGTATAGATAGCACAGTACTGATGCCAGTTATGTTGCTCCATGCGCAGCTGAGAAACACTCGGATATTCCAGTGAGGGATGTGACATAAGAAAAAAACTAAACAATTTATTAAATTTAGAAACATGCTGTCTGACTAATAATTTTTAAACTTCAAGTATATATGAACAGTCATGTTGAAATGTTGCCTACACACTTTCACATACTAAATTACTCAGGATAGTAAAACACTATCAGAAATATTTAATTGTCAATGAATAAAGGCTTCCTGTTTTGTTGTTGTTGTTTTTAAGTGCAGAGATTTTATGCCAGAACGTCTCTAATTTTATTTCCATACACTTAAACCTAAAGCTGCAGTATTACAAATTTATTTACATATTTTCCCATCTCTCTACTGTGTTTTAGCAAAACTGCAGAGCAGCATACTCGGTAACAGAGAGTGCTTGTGAACTTTAATATTCCAGTTTATATTTATATCCTCCGTTGATGCAGCTGAGTAGAGCTCCACTGATTTCAATTGCATTATGCTCACACTGACTGCTAAGCCTTTTAAAGAAACTACACTGCGGCAGTTAAGCCCTGGGCAGCTGACACTCTGCAGGAAGGAGTATAAAATGGTTGGGGTTTTTTGTTTGTTTTCTTTCAGGACTGAATTTACTTAGAATTTTATAGGCTTTTTCCTGTAGAGCTGTGTTGGTTGTACTTGGACAACAGATGTTCACTTAGTTGCTGTGCCTCATAGCCTTGGAAAAACAAGGTAAAATTGAATTTAATCTTGCTGGATTGTGGCAAAGCTTATATTCACTTAAGGAAGTAACTTTGCTGAAAGATATCGCCTTTCAGTGAAAGGTGAAAGAAGGTGAAAACAAAAGGCAAACAGAGGGTGCAGTCGATATCCAATTCAAAAATGTCTCTAAATTCTAGACGTGTGAAGAGACCTGGCTTTATGTGAAAACGCAGGTCTGTGTCAGAAGTTCAGCAACAAGGCCAATTCTTTCAGGAAACTAGTAACAACACAGTGCAGGGTAAGGTGTGGATGTGGAGGGTTTGAGAGAACTACACGTTACAGCAGAGATCTGGACAATGAGGTACATCCTACTTTCTGAATTTTTTGGAGGTGTGAAAGGCTGTAGAAGAAACACAAACCAGTTAGATGGCATTTTATTTTGTCAAGATTGGCTGCTAAGAGTTAACATGCATCTTCTAACTAATGCCGTTAATTCAGAGACCTTTAAAGCTTAAAACGGTTTCTAGGTCTCTTAGTCTTGTTCTATAAATGACCCAGGACACAGAAGTTCATTTCAATAGATATTCACACAAATATGTCAGTATTGAATTTAGTAACTAGATTCAATTTTCTAGGAAGCTTTCCTACCAGATTGCCTTCTGCAATGCAAGTATGGTGAGAGTATGGTACTGTAAAGACAATGATTACCACAGTGAACCAACAGGTTGTTTCCATACTGCCAAGGCTGCAATTCCATTCGGGGTGGCTTGAAATCTCATGGAGGAACAGGGAGGATTTTACAGTGAAAGAAGAGAGTCTATTTGCCCTACAACATTCTTGTATGCCACCTGGCACCGGCTGGAGTAATGGGATTTGAAGTGAGTATCGAAGAGAAAAGTGAGAACTAGTAATTTCAGATCAATTATGCAAGCCTGATGGTGTTTCCCTTGCATACTTGTTATGCTTGCAAGAAGCAGACTTGAAAATACAGGAGAGAAAAGGTTTATGTTAATTTCATACCATTGAGGGAACTGAGTTTTCTCCATAGACTCTCTATGATAAGAGCTGTAGAGCCTGGAGTGTTAACAGAACAAACAGTTTGACAGATTCCACCTGCACTGTCAGGAAAGAGATAATCATTATTGCACTGTAAATATTAACAAGGTAAGCTTTCTAGCAGGGGCAGCTTAGGAAAATGGCCATCAGGCCTTAAGCTGAAAGATTCCTATTTTGCTTCTATCTGTAATTTTCTCCCTGCACATCTCTTGTGTGGATCAGTGTAGCGTCCAATGTTCTGCTGAATATCCTACAAAAGGCCAGAAAGACTTAACATTTCACAGTGGATTTCGACTTTTTCACACACACCTGGGATGAGGAGACAAGTTAGTAAAACACTATAAAAGTGGGGTTTTTTAGAGGCTGAGGACTATTACTTTCTACATAAATACAACAATTAGAATAACAAATTCAACAATGCTGGTCATTATTTATGAGCAGAAATGGACACTGCATTCAAATTAAAGTAGCAATTTATTCTTAGGCAACCAAGAAAGTCAGCAATTACCACGTTGTTAAGTCTTAGATGACATTATAGTGAGCAAATGGGTCAGAACCAGTAGAAATAGTTAATGAAGGAAAGGTGAAAAAGTTTCTTATCAGTCTCATTATGCTACAACAAGACTTGTCTGATAGAAAAAAAAGCAAAAGAGTGCCAAAGTCTTTAATGTGTTATTTGAACACAGAGTTAAATGTTTTTACTTGTTTTACTTTCCTTTTTTCTTAATTTCAGTCTGTGTTTATCTGAAATGTCAGGCTTGTCCTATTCTTGTACCTACCTGCTTTTGTGCATTTTCAGCCTTTAGTCAAATAAATAAAATTCCTTTGCTGTCCATCTTTTCATTTCTTTCCTCTTCATTTCACTGTCCATGATTACTTCTCATATTGAAATGCAGTAGCATGCAATTTGCATAAAAAAGGCTCAATCTAAATAATAACACATTTCAGAGTCTCAATCAGAGATTGTGCAGTTTCTTTATATCACTTTTAAAGAGATCACATAAGAAAATACTGTTGATAGCATATGAAACCAGCTCCCCAATCTTGATTTTGCCTGTGTCTGAAACAGAATATAAAAAAAAGTTAAAACTTGAAAATAGGAAAAACGATCTGGCTATAACATAATGTCTCCACATATTAAGCAACCTCATTTAGATACGTAGATTTTTCGCTGATGTTCAGAAGTAACAATGAATTTTAGGCACTAGTACCAATAATTTTTATTTTTCATCCGTGTATTTCTTTTATATTCATATTTGGGATGTTTGGTTTTCAATATACTGGAATTTTCCTGTAGGTCACACACAGTCATTTCCCATCTGCTTCTGCAATTTAGGGAAGTAAGAAGTTCAATATCAGAAATTAAATCAGTATTGGAAATGCATCTGGTTACTTCTCAGTAAAATTTCTTAGCAGTTCTTTCCTCAGACCCTGGAGGACTGAAATGGAGAACTAAATATTCAGTTAATTGATAAATATGAATTTATTGAGGATATGAAATAGCAAATTAATGGAGAGATATGATATTACTCTGAACTCTATTAATCACATCAATTTCTAGAGCTAATAACTCTTTGAAAGGATGGCATATGTAATGACCATTGTTTACAGTGGTGTGTTAAAAAATTGCTGTCTTGTTATGCCTCTATCTGTTTGGTACATCTGCCTGGTTTTTCCCGTATGGTAAATGATTTGGGATAGGGAGCTTTACTTTATTGTGTTTTTACATGGTGAAGCTTTGTATCCTGAAATTTCAATCCTGAAATTCTACAGTAACACAAACAGTAATAGCAATGCCATAGGAACAGGGAGAATTCCTTGATATAGGAAATAGGACAATGTATCTCCTTGATTAGGAAATATGAAAGGAATCTCAAAACACATTTTATGGATATCAACTGCTTTTTTAAATCCTCATTATGGTAATATGTGGCTTTTTTTTTGTTTTGTTGTGTTTAATTATGGGTATTTCTGCACTCCATTTGTAAAGCATCATTTTAACTGGGAGTTCGTAAAGATGTGGACAGATGCCATGGTGTTTCACGTGGGGCTCTTAAAGATTAGCAAGTGTGCTCCCACTGGATCATTGAAGCTCACATATGTGTTCACTGGGCAGTATACACTGAAGTGAATTTGATAGCTCAGCAGTCACAGAACCTTTAGGCTAGACTGTATGCTCTTAACCAACACTAGGACATGACCACTTACAGCAAAATATTCAAAAATAATTCACAATGCCACCTCAGCTATCCAAAGAATAAAGCCTTGAATATAAATAAATAAAGAGAACAAATACCAAAGCTATGAAAACCACACTGCCAGGAACAAACCCATTAAAATCAATGCAAGCCACAATCAATAGTTAAGATTTTAATATTCTGAGTAAGTCCTTGAAAGCTATCCTTGCAAGCTAGGAAAAGGTTTGTGAGCAGAAAAATCTCTGAAATACTCAGTAACAGCTTATCAAAAAGAGGAAGTCTTGGTTATGTTCAGACAATGCTGATAAAATACTCTTTTATCTCAATTCATGCAAAAGTTCAATTAAACTAATGCTTGCAAAGGGCTTTGGAGGTGAAAGCAACTGCTGCATGATGCTATCGTGCTAATGATGCCACCAGTGAATTCTCTAGCACAGCACTTCTTCAGGACAGAAGAAAAATAGGCAAGAAAAGAGAAGGCAATTCCCTTCATATGAGCACTGGGAATCAAGGCAGAGATTCACAGCCACTCTGCTATTAGGGGCTCCTTTGCCCCTGTGACAAGTCTCACAGAGCTCTGACTTTGTCCCTTGGGACCCTATATGCATTCGTGGGCAGCCGTAGAGGGTTACAGCTGCAGAGACACGGCATAAATTCTACCCAGGCCCACGCCATAGCTGCCGTGCAAAACTGCAGTCCTGAATTCAATTTCATAGCGTGTTTAGCTCAGATAAAGTCCAGGTGGGTGACCTGACCACATTCAAAGTGTTAAACCCTTGAAACTGCCTTTGTGATGTGGCAGGGATGAAGGCATGCCAGCTCACCTGTGGAAGTTGCAGGACAGGGGTGAGCTACATCCAAAGAATAAATGTAAAAGGTGCTGCTTACTTCCCCCTTTCTATCTGCTCCACCTCTGTGGGCACTGCCCCAGCCGCTCAGCATGAGGGGAGATTCACTGCCTCAAAGCACAGGGGAAAAGCTTGGGTCTCATGAGCAGTAAAAAAATAACATTAGAGCATTTTCACAGTACTATATGATCTAGGCAAGCTTTCTATTTGGGAATTTTTCTTTTTGGTATTTTAGTGTAATTTGCAAGAGTAAATTAATCTCCTTTTCTTTCTTTTTTAATAATGACAGGGCATTTTACTACATTTACATAAAGTTTGCTAAAATTATGTATCGCAAAGCAAAGTCTTTTCTTGTATCTGAGGGAGATGCTTTTAATATATCTGTCTTTTGCTCCTAGACTATCCCAATGATGTTCTTCATCAAAATCTTGACTACAACTGCTGATCTAAGAAATACTAGCCTATCTTGCATACATATCTAATAATGTATCAGCTCCTTGGTGGCAATTAACCAGTCTTCTCCCCTAATTCCCAAATAGAATGAGAAACACTGGAAGGAGAATCGATGTACCATGCTTGACATACTACCTACAATGCAGGAAGATGATTGCTGTCAGCTTACTTTTTCTAATAGACTACAGATATCTAAAACTTACAAGCAAATGCATGTCAAGGAGGGTTTTGTGCCTTTTATTTCTATAAAGAAGAAAAGTCTTCTATAAAGGAGGAGAAGGGACAGATCCTGGAGGATGTGTATTTGCATGCACTATGCCCTACAGCTCCATGAAAAAATTACTAAGAATGTTTGGTATAATTAAAATTTATGTTAGTATTTTTTCCTTCCGTTAAAAGCATTAAAAAACCAGAGCAAAGGTAATACAGTCTCTGTCATGCAGTTATTTATTAGATCACTTACAGTAGTACACTCAGCTAAGATATCAATGTAATGATTTGGGAGAGTGGTTTTGCTGTTTCTGCCTTTATGACTGTCAGCAGCTACAGGATTGTTATCACTTTCAGGGACAAGTATAATCTTACCTCTGAATTATTAATTAATTTGTAATTTTTAGAAGAACTGAGAAAAAATTGATATGATCTTCACTGGTACCTCTCAGGGGGTCCATTGAGTCTGCTGAGAAGCTGTCACCTCACTCAGAAAACTGTAAACTGAAATTGCTGTCAGTGTTATGAGCAATGTTGTCTATTTTTATGTCACAAATACAACACAATTAGAACAAGATTTCCATCATCTACAGTATATTATTCTGACTAACTGGCTGACTCTGCTATAGTAGCTCTATTTGGACTTGTGCAACACATCTGACACTGTCCCACATGACACGGAATCATTAAGGTTGGAAAAGACCTTTTAAGATCATCTAGTCCAACCACCAAACCAGCACCACCATCATGTTCATCACTAAACCATGTCCTGAAGTGTCACATCCACACATTTTTTTTAACACTTCCAGGGCACTTGGCAGGCTTGAGAGGTTGGCCTGTGCGAAACTTATGAAGTTCAACAAGGCCAAGTGTAGTGTCCCTGCATTTGGGTTGGGGCAATCCCAAGCACAAACATAGGCTTGGAAGAGAAGGGGTTGAGAGCAGCCTTGTGCAGAAGGACCTGAGGGTCTTGGTAGACAAGAACCTCAGCATCACCGGACAATGTGTACGCACAGCACAGAAAGCCAACCTTACCCGGGGCTGCATCAAAAGCAGCGTGGCGAGCAGGTCAAAAGAGGTGTTTCTGCCCCTCTACTCTGCTCTTTGAATCCCCACCTGCAGTAACATGTTCCGTTCTTGGGCCCCTAACAGAGGAAGGACATGGATCTGCTGGAGCAAGTGCAGAGGAGAACCATGAAAATCATTAGAGGCCTGGAGCGCCTCTATGTGAAGACAGGCTGAGAGATTTGGGGTAGTTCAGCCTGGAGAAGAGAAGGCTCTGGTGAGACCCTATAGCAGCCTTCCAGCACCTGAAGGGAGGCTGCAAGAGAGTTGGAGAGGGACTTACAAGAACATATAGTAATAGCACAAGGGCAAATGGCTTTAAACCAGAAGAGAGTAGGTTTATATCAGATATTAGGAATAAATTCTTTACTATGGGGGTGGTGAGATACTGGAACTGTTTGCCCAGAGAAACTCTGGATGCCTCACCCCTGGAAGTGTCCAATACCAGGTTGGATGGGGGTTTGGTGGTCTGGTGGAAGGTGTCTCTGCCCATGGCAGGGGTGTTGGAACTAGATGATCTTTAAGGTTCCTTCCAAACAAAATTATTCTATGATTCTAAAATATTGCTGCATTTAATCAGTCTGTCTATTATCACCATCACATCTTAAGTAATTTTTCTTGAACTACTAGTGATAGGGTTGTATATGCAAATAATTACAATTTCAACAAATAAAACTAACCATATCTTGCCATTATGTTGAAAGAATGACTCACTTGATGTTCTTATTCTAATGGATACTTGAAAAGGAGGTTTAATATGATATTATTTCTGGGATATCAGCAGAAAGTGAAGATAAGTTTAAAACAGGATATTTTAAGACTGTTACCTGCTCCTTAGAGCAAAAATTTCATGATAACTAAAGTTAAAATAGGTGATACATTTTCCTGTGTGTAACTATAGTGCAATAAAATGGAATGTGTAGGAGTTAATCTTTCCAAATAAAGCAAAGGTAAAAGTATGTTAGAGAAGGTTTTCTTTGGTAATTTTTACTTGAATTTGTTTTTGGAAATATTTCTATTGACAAAGTGAGTTTTTCTTTTCTGAATAAGTCTGTAATAATGTATTTCAGGCACTGCATATGAATTATATCCTTCATTTTATATGTAGAAATTGCTTAACTAACAATATAAGCACAACAATTTTGCCTATTTAAATAGATCTTTTATGAAATAAACTTTATGCCTAGAGGGGACTTCATTATTAAAATAGGATAACTGGGAAGTAATGATTTTATTTAATGAAAGCACACTTTCCATTAATTCCAGCATGCACACAGTTCCTTGATATTTATTCAAATTATGCCAAGGCATATGGTGGCTAAATCTTCCCAGATGTACTTTATTATTGGTTCCTAATGTAAGTTTCTCCATTAGGAAGACATGTGGGAATGCGTTGATTCATTCTGCACAGGACAAAAAGGAATTTCTGAATTAAGTGAACATGTACTTCAGCTGGGATCTGTCTATGATGAAGAAACCATTGCTTCTAGTCAGGGGTTCTAACTGGAAATGTGTGACATAGTAAGAGTATGCTATGATTCAAGGCACAAAACAGCCCAAAATCTGTAATTTGTGTCCTTCAGTACAGAGTTTGATTTTTAGTCCTTTTCAAAAGAACAATAAGCTCACATATTTATATTAATAAAATTGTGGGCACACATGCCCAGGATATGAAGACACTTGTAAGGCTTGAACCTACTTATCCAGGTCTCCTGTGCCAGCCAGCCTATTGAGATTTAGAAGAGTGCTCCCCCAGCTATGACACTGCAAAGAAGAGCAACACTCTCCTTCCACGTTGTGTTGGTGCCAAGAAAGATAAACATCACAATACTGAAAGGAGAGCAAGAAAGATGAAGAGCAGCTCTAGAAGACACACAGTTCCTAGGTGGAACTCTAGGATTCTACCACCTTTGACTAGGAAAATTGGTATTTAAGACATATTTTTCAGCTTAAATGCATAAATATTATGTATTAAAGCATTGATTTCAACAGAGCAATTGATACAACATATAACTGTCATTATAGAAAGAGCCTCAGTACTGCTTTGGTTTAATCCCTTTCTAAAGAATCTCTAAACCAGGAAAAACTCTCCACTGGTACCCCGGGAATATAAATGTACTGTGTGTTTGCAACTCTGTCAGCACTATTTATATGTAATTGTTCTTTTTGACTGGTTTCAATTCCCTTGAGACACAATAGGAAAAGGAAAACAAAATTCAAATTACATTAGCAAAGTTTGCTTTTATTTTTGAAATAGGTTATATAATACCTGTTAGTTTGCTCTAACACAAGTTGCATCAGGCAACTGTTTGAAAATGGGGCTTTCTGGGACCTAAGGTGAGAAAAAATACATTTCATGGAAGTGTTGAGTAAGCTGTTAGTCTGCAGCACTCCACCCCTTGAGAATATTAGTACTGTTAATACAGTCATAATACCTCCATCCATCCACACACACACACACACACACACACACAGACAGAGACACGTGTCTTTCCTGCACCCTGCCCGTAGTTAATTCTCTTTTTGAATTCTTTGCTCAGTATTTGGACCTTAACACAACTGCTGTCAGTGTTCTTCTTTTTCCCATCACTGGAATGGATCAGAGGAAGCTTTCTTTCTCCAAAAGCTCCTTGCTGGATAGTCATGTAACTCTGCTGCTGAAAGAGCTGACTGGGTGGCTCTGTCAGAAACACTCCAGGGGACAGACTTGGACTGCAAGGAGAACAGGGAGAACCCCTGATGGAGACTGCCAGAGCACACAAGAAGATCTGCTTTAGGTCAAGACTTCATGCAGAGATAGAAATTTTTCTTTTTAATTAAAAAAGACAACCAAACAAACCGAAACAAACAAGCCACTCCCCCCCCCGCCCCACAAAAAAAAAAAAAAATCCAACAAGATAAAGTTGTTTGGGAGCATTTAAAGAATGAGTAACAGGCACATGAGAGTCAGGTAGGACAAGTCTATGAACAGTAAAATGTGAGGACAAAGAAAGAAGTCTCACATATCTTAAACTGATAAACCAAATCTAAGGACACCCATTTAGGCTATGCATTTCCCATGGAATGCAAATTTCCTAAAAGTTTCCTGGAAAATCTGATAAATCTGCAACACTCTAGGTCACAGAAAGTAGTCTTTTTGCTCTTCTAAATCTCAATAGGCTGGTTTACCAATCCTCTCTGGATTTTTAAGTGTATTTGTACATCTAAGACTGCTAGTCCTGACTGCCTCGGCATATGTAGAACATATATAGCAAATGACAAAACTTACACCAGAAGAAAAATGTATCAGTGACTGTGCCTTCAAATAACATAAATAGCTAAAAAGTGATTCTAACAGAAACTGTACCACAAACCTTTTTTTTTTTAATTATTCACCATGTGTTTCCGTGTGTAACAGAGGGAAACATGCTGTTACAGAACTGGTACTGCAGTTGCACCGTGACAAGGAAAAGGGATTCCAGTTTAGGCTGCTGTAGGTACTGAGATTAACCCATCCATGCTGCATTCCCTTCTGCACTAAGTGACAGTAGCTTTATCTGATCATTAACTCTTGCTGTGACTAAAGGAAGTTTTCTCAGCAAGCCCGCTATAAAATGCCAGAGTTGTGCTTGTTCAATCATAATTAAAGAGCAACAAAAGAGCACATTAATTGTTCTTTTGATGCCCATTGTGATCATTTTGATGCCATTTTCAAACCGTTCTGCCAGGGTTATCTTTCCACTTCTCTAGTGATATTACTTGTCCTATACAGGGTTTCTTCAAACCCATTTTGACTGTATTACTAAGGCAACCAGTTGTGTACTGCAAGCAGCAGACATTCTTATTCATCTTTTCACCATCAGACTGACAAAGCAGCGCTTTTAAAAACCATTTTTCTTTCATCTTTGAAAACTAAGTCCCTAGGGAGCGGTACCGATTTACACCAGTTGAATATTTGGATCAAAGATCCAAAAAAAAGAAATTCCAACAAAGGGCACAGTGACGAAGAAGCAACATGGGTTACTTAGGAATGACTGATCCACATCCTGAAGGAATCCCCAAAGTCTGAAAACACATCTGATCTTTAATTAGCACCATGGAGTCAAAGTGCCCTGCTGTTCCTGGCTGAGGAGAAGGGAACTGAGGCTACACCTTTTTCTTGATTTCCAGGGAAGGAATGGCATCTTCTCTCTCTGTCAGTTACTGCTTCTCTAAGGCATGCACAGTAGGATTTTTCATCCTGCCAGTTGAATCCACTGCAAAATGATAAATTGTGTTCTCTCTGTTCAAGTGGAGAATTCACTGTACTTTAGCATTATCCTTTCCTTAGAGATCCTGGGGCTGGTAATCTCGCCAAAGCCCTGGGAGAACTGAATGGTCTTTGTCACATTGCTGTGGCTGGATGTGATGCTGCTTAGATCAAAGAACTGGTACACTTAAAGCAGCTGCATTAAGGATGTATAGGCTGCCTTCTTTAGGACTGCTTCTCAATTTTGAGAATTTGCCTTTGCAACCCCAAATTTTTTATCCTCTTAGTTTTTATTTATGCATGATGGGCCCCAGTCAGACCAATTATATATTATTTCAGTATTGCATTCCTTAAAAAGTTCCAATAAATTCCAATAAAACCATACCTCTACTTTCAGGAGGAGTGTGCTCCCCTGAGTATGCCTTCCTCAGGGCAGTGGTGCTCAGCACTCCTGCATGCTGAAAGGCTTGTCTGTGCCACATTCCAAGGCAGGCAAACTCACGTCCTGCCAAAATGTGTGTAGGAAGGTGTTGCTTATCCTTCTGCTCTGCACAAGGGAAGCTTTTTGATCTGCAGGGTCTCCCAGCTTGGAACAGTGAGCTTCTGTCCAGGAGAGGTGGTTTCTGCTGGAGAAAACTACTTTCATGTTTCCTCCATCCCTGCCACATACTCCTTGTAGGCTCAATATGCTTCCCCTTGACAGTGTAATCCTCAAATCCAGCAAGAGACCTGACTTTTTCCTATGCACCAGTCTGGCAGGAAACACTGAGCTCATTGCACCAATCTCAGTCAGGGAACCCAGGGGGATGTAGCTTCCTGGCCTGGCCTAGCCTAACCTCTTCACCTACCAAGCAGCCTCCTGCCCCACACCATTGATCCTGGGGCATTTTCCTAGTTTTTGAAGTCCAACTCCTCTGCCAAGGCAGGGTCACCTAGAGCAGGTTACACGGGAGCGTGTCCAGGTGGGTTTTGAATGTCTCCAGAGAGGGAGACTCCATGACCCGGGCAGCCTGTTCCAGTGTTCTGCCACCTTCAATGTAAAAATGTTCTTCCTCGTGATGAGGTGAAACTTCTTGTGTTTTAGTTATGGCTATTGCTCCTCATCCTGTCACTGGGCACCACTGAAAAGAGTCTGGCACCATCCTCTTGGCACCCTCCTTTGAGAGGTTTAAATGCGTTAATGAGATCCTTTTCGGTCTTTTCTTCTCCAGACTGAACAGGCCCAGCTCCCACAGTCTCTCCTCATAAAACAAATGCTCCAGGCCCCTCATCATCTTTGTGGCCTCTGCTGCACCCTCTCCAGTAGCTCCTTGTCTTTCCTATCCTGAGGAGCCCAGAACTGGACACAGCATTCCAGAGGTGGCCTCACCAGGGCTCAGCAGAAGGGCAGGATCATCTCCCTTAATCTGCTGGCCCCACTCTTCCCGATGCACCCCAGGACACCATTGGCCCTCCTGGCCCTAAGGACACTGTTGGCTCATGGACAACTTGTCATCCACCAGGAACCCCAGGTCCTTCTCCACAGAGCTGCTCTCCAGCAGGTCAGTCCCCAGCCTGTGCTGGCACTTGGGGTTATTCCTCGCCGGCAGGAACCTGCACTTGCCCTTATTGGACCTCATCGTGTTTCTTTCTACCCACCTCTCCGGTCTATCATGGTCCTGCTGAATGTCAGCACAGCCTTCAGATGTATCAGCCAGTCCCCCTAGTTTTGTTTTGTTGGGGTTTTTTTTGTTTTATTGTTGTTTTGAATTGTTTGTTTAGTTGGTGGTTGGTTTGGTTTGTTTTTTTCATTCTGTTTGGGCAGAATGATGTGAGCTTTTTCCTTAAACATACTCTCAGAAACAGAAACTTAATTTTGGCTGAAATATTTTAAAAAGAAAGCAAAACCACAACACAGCCTAAGACAGATACCAGGAATGGAAAGTTCAGCATAAAATCATAATATTTATGAAGTTTTGAGAAGCAGAAACAGCTCCTGTAATAGATGCCAATGCCCGTGTCTTCAATGTTTAAATCAGGGCATGCAGGATTGAAGGCAGTGTCTCAAAGTGCACTTCAAAGATGATACAGAGGTCTCAAAAAAGAAACACCAAGCAAATGTCAAAAAGGCTCTGTTCTTACTTGCAACTAGATGACTCAGTTGAATCAGTTTATTTTTTCTCCTCCTCCTTGGGCTTTGGAAGATGGAGGAAAACAAGGAGGTTGATGGTGTAGCTGGGGTCAATGCTGGCATGTCTATTGGAGTAGCCTTGCTCTGATCTGGGTTCTTGCAAGCCAAAGACCACTGAGATTCAACCTTTATTTCTCATCCATACAAGCAAACGAGCAGGAATGCCGTGCTTCCCTCTGTTCCTGGGCTAACTCCTGGGACAAAGAGCCCAAACCAAATTCTATAGTCAGTGCTGGGTACAAAGAAGTGAGGGCGAGAGCAGCAGCATGAGGTGTCTGAAAGGGAGACTTTGCCCTGTCCTCCCCATTCCTGCTGGGCTTCCTGAGGCTGAAAGTTCCCTGGGGCTCTGGGGGCTGTTTCTGCAGCAGTAAATATTGTCTTAGGCACAAAGTATTAGCAAGAGATTGAAAACATTTTGAGTTTTGGTTCTCAAAATTAGCTTTGAATCTTATCCCTTTCAAAATAAGCTTTACATGTTGAGTGAGAAATCTTTTTAAGCTTCAGTATTTTAGCTTGTCAAATTACTGAAGAGGATCCGAGCTCATTTTTTCTTTTATTTTTACTGTTCAAAAAATGTTGGCTATCTATAAGAACTGTTTTGGTCTGATGTTTTGAAGAATTTTGAAAGTAGATATCATGTAAAAAAAAATTAAAATACTGACAAAAACTTTATTATTTTTCAGAGACCATCTATGTTCTCTTTTACATTATCCTTCTCTTAACAAATTGACAGCATGGAATGAAATTTTGATCTCCCTTTTCTTAGAGAAGAAAAGCTTCATCCTTTTCTATTTTTTTCCATTTTCACCTTTGATGAAGTAACTTCAAAAAGATCCAGTAGTTCTATTCTTTAAATTGAAATGAACTGATAGCAAGAAATCTCATAAATATGTGAGGCAGGAGAAATTCCATCCAGTTACTGTTTTCAAACTGTCAAAATTAAGAATTCAATTTAAAAAAAAGAAAAATACATTTTTGCGTATTTTTCAGTTCTAAAAACATTACAGGATACTTTTACTGAAGTTATAAATCTCTAATCGAAGTTTTTTTTTCCCCCCAGATACAATGTTGGAGTATTCTAAAATGCAGTCCTCAGTGAAAGTCCAGTTGTAGACATTTTTACAGTAAGACTATGAATGTGCCAGAATCAGTATAACTTTTTAACAATTGGTAATCACAAAATAAATATTTTTAAGAAGAGATTTTTAAGAGAGGTTTTTTGCTTCTAAAAGAATTCTGTATATATTCAGGTATTAAAGGTTAATAAATAAATAAAGAAGTTGGTGGAAAGCTTAACCAAGGAGACAAAGTTATGTGTCCACAATATCTCTGTTTTTATTTGGTTCTATAAAAAACTAGTACAATAATTGTTCAAATAAATGAGAATCTTCCAATCCTAATATAATTTTATTAATTCTTTCAGTTTTTGATTTCTGTGAGGAGAAAACGTGCAGTTAAACCTATTTCTATTAATTCTGTTGAATCTTTCTGTTTTTATATTGTGATAGATATAATCCTATATTATTAAATGTAGGAAACCTCTCTTTGCTAAGAAGACTTGAAATTCACAGTGAGGTTTTGTGTTCAGCTGGGACAATCATGGTAAGTAGTGAAGGGGCCCGTCAGACCATGTCAAAAATCACTTCCCAGAAAGCCTTCTGCTTTGAATTCTGCTTTGACTTTTCTAGGGAAAAATTCAAACATTCAGTGTGGCAAACTATTTGACTTTCTATTTCTCCTATTCACCCTCCTGAAACCCCACAACATGAAATAACTGGAAGATCTGCTGATCTATTGCACTGCCTGTTACTGGCCCCTACGACTACTACTCCATGTATTTTGGATCATGAGTTAAAGTCTCAGGGATGTTCCTGAGAGAGTCTCTCCCCAGGTACAAGTGTGTCTGCTGGTCGAGGAAGCGAACTCCAGCTCAGTGACTTTTGATTAGAAAGTCAGCTTGAGATATAATTGGTCAGGTAGACAACCTCTGTGCAGATGTTAAATGAAGGATGAGGAAACTTTAGAATCCTTTTAAAATGCATTTGGTAAGAAACATCAATTAATATATCAAAGGATCACAGGAAGCAGTATCACAAAAGCTGTGGAGATGAAAAAAGATAGCTACTGGTGACTTTTGAGTATCACACTGACAAAGCAAGATTTTTCTCTGCAGTAAAGTTCTCCAATGCTTTATCGTGATTGCAATTTTTTGACTAAGACACTGTTTCTCAGTCTAATCAATCTGCTTTATTAAGGTAATTTTCAAAAAATCTAGTTTTTAACAATACTTTACTGGTTTAATTTTGCAGCTTGCTGTAATATCTTGAGCAATTGTTATCTTTCCTTTGCTTTTCACTGGTTTTGCATTTGTCAGCTACTACAAATTTATTTAAGCAAGCTCTGCCCATTTTGTCCTTAATTTTCCCTCATAAATCACCTTTATTTATGAAAGGGTGAACCTTCATATTATTATTTTTCTGGTAGTCATAAAATAACTTATGCACTAGCAAAATTAAGAAGAACACAACTGAGAAAAAAATACCATAGAGGAAAAAACCCTACCATAAAAAATGCCTTCTAAAGTGACAACATTTTGGTAGTGTCTGTGTGTTGCTTTTTGAAAATCAGGGTCCAAATTTAAAAGACAAGATAACAACTACTGGTTGCTTTTAAAAATGTAATCTACTATTTTCTAATCAGTAGACCCATAAATGATATAAACAGTGTTGCTGTTGCTAAAGGTGTTAAGAGTTGTAAATTTGGGTTCATGGCAAGACAAAAGAGCTAGTATTGCAAATATCTATTTTTTATTATTACTTTGGCAGATTCATCCACTTTAGCTCTTCTATTTAATCTTTCCCATCTCTGCATCTTTTTTTCTTGAGCAAAAAAAGAGCAAATTGCTGTCTTAATTCATTCCTGTAGACACATTCACTACACTAATTTTGAGTTCTATTCAAAAAAAACCCCCAAAGACAGAAGAGCAAGACAAAAAGTAAATTTTGTTGACTGAATTACAAAGAAGGCTGGCCTTGAGAGCATGAACTTTGCTTGAGCTATAATGGGTGCAGTAGTGTATAAAATTTAAACTTTTCTCTATGGATGAATGTCAACAGTGGTTTGCTCTTTTCACAAATGATCAAGTAAGTACAATGCTGAATATACAGAAGACCTATAAAAATTACCCTTTTTTTTCCCCAGAATATCCATCAAGCACATCCACAGTGATGACAGTTTTCCACTTGCCCTTGTTTGTATAGTGTTGTGATGCTTAGAGAAGACCTGTCTGACTGAGTTCACTTAGCTGCATCTAAGTTGCAAGGAGTTAGGTCACCCAGACTCTCTTTGGGAAGCTATATTTTTGAGATTTTCCAGCTGACATATCCTTCAAAAACACAGTGCCACAAAGTAGAACAAATTGAGGAAAAAAAATATCACCTAGGAAATTTTAATTTTGAAGGGCCAACTTGTAAAAAACCATGCCAAACTATATCGGTTTTGATGAATCTTCTGATCAAACAAAGTTTTGGGTCTTGTCTCTTTTCCATTGAGCCTCTCCCCTTCCCCCTTGGACAGTCAGTCTTTGCCTACAGATATGGGACCTCAATGGCCATGGAGATGTGAGACAGGCTGTTTGTGCTGCCTCCTTGGATTTGATGTGCACAAGATTTCCTGGACCATCCTGTGGGAACGAGATGCTGGGAGCCAGGGCAGCAGAGGAAGAAGGGATGAAGGGGGAAAGGGGGCTTGTGAATTTTCAGGTGCTTTCCCATAGAGGTGTGAGCCAAAAACTCTGGGCACTTCATCCAGCTCATGAGGGAAACGCAGCACTGCAACAGAGGCTGCCTCCAGTGAGATATTGAGTCAGCTTTGTCAAAGCTGGATTGAACTTATCCAGATAACCAACATTTCCAGTCGGTGAAGTCAGCTCCACATCTCCCAGAGCTGTGGGGTTGGGAATGAAAGCCAGAAAAGCTTTTATCCTGCTCTCTTGGGAACTCATCTTCTGTCTAAATTTGAGATTACTGTTTCCAGTAACAAAGAAAGAGATAGAGGCCTATTCAACTAGACCTTTTTTTTTTTTTTTTAAGTGAACAGAAAGGCATTTTGAGAGTTTCCCTCTTTGACTGCTTCTTTTGTATGTGAATTCTTCCCTCCCTCTGTGGACCAAAACACGTGATTTCCAGGCTGTTGGGACACAGTGCCCAGGGAGCAAAGGCAGAAGGGGCAGAGGCCACACAGTGAGGCCAGACATCAGGGCACTAGGATGGCAGAAGGATGTGGGCTGGTACATTACTGGCTAGATTTGAAATACCTGCTGTTATCCTTCTCACTTCCCACAGCCTTTCAAGGACAAGATAACATATTTTGTCATGGTAGCTTACTTAATGCTTCTCATTACTCTCCCACCTTCCTGTAAATATATTCATGAGAGCAAGTTTCTACTCTTAACAAGAGCAGGCTAAAAAGTAATGCAAGAGGATGCAACTGAAAGCTTTACACAGAATCATACCAGAGTAAAATTCTAGGGCATGTTTGTGTTTACTACAGTATTGATTCTGTTTTTCTTTTCCAGTAGGAGCAGAAACTTCCTTTTTTCACTTATTTTGATCTGTGGCCTGGAACACTTTTATGTACATATATATGTAAATATGTTATTTAAAACTAAGAGCAAATAATTATATTGTTAGCAGTGACATTAAAATTCCATTCATTCCAAATTAGAATTAATTTACTATATGTTTCATGATTCTGAACACAAAACCTTTATTTTTTTATTCTTTCAAAATAAAGAATAGCCAGTGAGAGAAAAATAGGTATTTGGTACCAAATTTCTCTACCCTGCACACATATGAGTTTTGCAATAGAGAAAGGCATAGCCAGATACTTTAAAAGATTGAGGACTATTCCATGAACAGCTATCTAGAAAGATATTCACGGTGGTAAAGAGTTTTGAAACAATTTAAACTCTCACCATTTCACAAGGAAAAAAAATCAATCAGCACTAAGTGCACATTAAATGCATTTCAAGAGTTTGTTTAACTAAAAGAATACATCTGGCTCTAATTAGTGCTGTTATACAGGGAGGCTTGATCTCCCTCAGTGAAAAGAGGCTGAACTTTTTATTTTTACTTAAATCAGATAGGGGATGAAACTTACAGCTTCATATCCTAATGCTAAAACTGGAAATACTTCTATTAAACTATTCAGCTGGGTGTCTGGATGGCAAGTTACATCTTTCTGTGACAGAAACAGAAAACATGAAGGAAGATCTTGTTGATCAAACTTTTATTTATTCATTGCAGATAAAGGACTCCCTGGAAAGCAAAGAACTCTGCTTTCCTTGTGGTGCTTTAAATCCTTGACGACTGTACAAGACACATAGGCAATATCCCTTGCACATGCTGTGTTTATTGGCAATGTTAAAACATCTACAGTTGAGGTAAAGTGGTGGCATAAGATAGAATAATGTTAGAAAGATAAATTGCTAATTGGAACAGCTGTTTTGTAACTAACTAAATGTGAGTTAATACTTAGGTTTCTTCAAGCAGAAGTTCAAGAGGAAAACTTTGGACCTTTTCAGTAGATAATCTATTTAATTAATATTTTCACCCCAAACACAGCTGTGACTATTTTACTGAAAGAATATAACGACTGAAAAGATGAACACTGTCGTAGAAAAAACTATATTGCTATGGTGAAAGTAATTTAAAACCTTCATTAACATATATTGAGAATCTCAATGTTTTGGTGAAAAATGTAGAATAAAATTGAAAATATGAACTATCTCCATTTTCATCCTAGACCCACAAAACAAAGACTGATATGATGGCAACCAAAGAAATGTGAAGACACTGACTCTAATGAAAGATGTGTGATATGCATTGAAATGACTGGTAACATAGACTAGATTGAGGCAGCTCTTGTGCAGCAAGCAGGAAGATGTGGGAGGGGAGGGAAGACTGAAGTCCCTGGCAGAGCAGAGGAAAGGTCTGCAGAGTCCAACAGAGCCTGTAGAGGGGAGTTGGGGACAGAGTAGTGGAGAGAAGGGAGCAGAGACAGTTCCACCAAGGAACAGTGCCAGCACCACGAACACCAAGATTCCCCTTCAATAACAAGTAAGGTGTCACCAAACCTCGCTTCACCAACCCATAAAGCATTTCACCATCACTGCTCATGCACAGTTAATTTGATGTATCCTGAAAGTGGGTCAGCAGTAAAGACACATCTTTGATAACTGGCAACAGAGCATGTGTCTCTCTGCTTTGATGTCTCATGGTTGCCAGGGTAGTTTTCTGCCCTGCTGTACAGAATCTCTGTCCAGGTCCTTTAAAAAAAAATTGTACTGGGGTCAGAAGAGCCCTTTGTATGCCTGTCCAGCACCCGGGGGGTGTACAAAGCAAGGAGAACCTGCAACTTTCAAGACATGAGACAAATGTTTCAAGAAGAAAAGAGTGGTGACATCCAAACACTACAAAGGACTGATGTTCCAAGTATCTATGCAAGTGAAAAGAAACTGTAATAAAAAACTCAGCCAAATGCTTTGTAGAGCATTTCAAGCCCCGTGAAGCAGGCTGATGCTCCCCCAACCCCCAGAAGGGTCAGAAACCTAGAAAATATTTCAGACATATGAATTCATATGTTACTTTGAAAAAGGTAAGCAGTATCCAGGAAATTCATCCCTGTGTTGGTTATTCAACTCTGTAGGATGGCTGCTGTGCTGAAAAAAAGCAAGGTCTCTGGCTTTGTTGATCAGATCCACCTATGAACGACATAGTACGGATGCAGACATGGTGTTTTTAACAGTGTTGCAATGACTTGCCAGAGAAAACTAGCATGAGGCAAACCTCAGCAGCTTTAAGCTAAAAACCTGTCATGCTTTCAACAAATCTTACTCTTGAGAAATGTCTTCCCTGAAAAAAATGAAAAGAAATTTCATTAGACTTCAGGATTTTTATTCCAATAGCTGTTTTTCAGCTTTTCAAGGAGTCCTGCAAGACAGATGAGACTGAAAGTGTGCTCTGGTTGGAAAAGCCCCTGAGAGCACACTGTCAGCCCAATTAGGCTGTGTGAGAAATTTCGAAGCTTGGGCAGTGGATGAAGTTAAGTGACAAAAAGCCTGAAGTGACTTGTCCCATACAAAGTCACTTCAGTCACAAAGTAAATGGAAGGAATGATGTTCACTCACCCAGACAGGGAAAAATAGATGTGAAAAATGAGATCTCAAGGGTGGCCCTTAATGACGTTCTGTGTTGGGGAAGGTGGGTGCACAGGTAGATGGGAAACATATGAAAATTGAATTTCAGTGGGTAAATGAGTCTGAAATGAATTTCTGTGACTTCTCAGCTTTTTCTGTAATTGCAAAAAAGGGCCAATACTGAAGAAAAATGTAATGAATTGCCTGCTCTCAGATTAAAGGGTTCAGATTATTAACCTGCTATCAGATTAAACAGTTCCATGCAAACACATAGTTTACATTTGGAAATTTAGCCATGTAATACCTTGCGTAGTGACTTACCCTCTGTACATGCAGAATGTGAATAATGGATAATAGTTTGGATTGGGCATACTGCTATGAATTCTTGCTTTGATTTCTACTGCTATGAATACATAAAGCAAAAGACTGTAGAGACAGCTCATGGTGGGTGTCCCTCTTGGGACTACTTCATCAATAGTTTCTCTGCTTGATACATCTGAAAATATTTTGTAGACCTTTTTTTTTAAATTTTTCAGATGCAAATAAATATTAAATTGAGGTCACTTATTCTTATCTGATTCCATCATTGTCTTGTATCAGGTCTATAAAGTGCATACTTTCATTGGAAAACTGCACCTGTAAAATAAATTGTTCCTCCTCCAAAGGTACAGAACATCTTCAAAAAGGTCACAGTGTCATTGCTGACAGGAGAGTTCATCAGTGGCTTTCAACCACTGACAAGAAGCAATATCCTGCTCTCAGGTACAGCTCACTCAGAGATGGATTTTTTTTGAAGGAGGGCTAGTGTTGTGTTCTCTGCTCTTCAATGGAGTGGTTGGCCAGCTTCAGGCTGGTCTGCACATGTGGGCATGCACTGCCCTGCTGAAGGATGCCTGAGACTGTAGAGTACTTAGTGCCCCAAACCAAGCAGCAGCAGGTGGGGTTGGTTGGCCCATGATGCTTGGCCTGGCGACCACTTGGCCCCTGGATCTTCCAGGGTCCTCAAGAGCCTGCACCCCTCTCTGCTTTCCTGCTCAGGTTCCTTTGGGAAGTAGCTGCTGAAATACAGAAAGCTGAAAGTTAATCAGCAGAAGGGGTTTGATAAAGCTATTTTCACTTCTCTAAGTCATATGTGTCCCTAAGCAGCCTCTTGTTGGACTGAAGCAAGAGGGCATGAACAGTGTTGAGATAACTTCTCTGCTGGTTCCCTGTGCTGCACACCTGGGGAGACACAGCTAAACTAAGGCAAGTCCTCAAGTAAACCTCTCTGAAATATTGCTTGAAGAGTTCCTTGCATCTTCTCTCACTCTTCTTTCTTAGCCACCTAATGCTGTGGGATTTAATTTTTCTCACACAGCTTTGAGACGATGATACCGTAGCCCAAATGCTTATTCTTTCCTTTTAGTGAATTTCAGAATTTCAGTAGTCAGCTCATAATGTCTTTTGTATTGGTCAACTCAGTTCTCTATTTCTGTTATCCATTCATCCATGGCATTAATTTACTTTCATGTAATTTTTAAAATTTTTTAACAGCTTCTTATAAATCAGAGTATATTAACACACTCTTGTTTTTTATTGCACTCCGAAACTTTGTTAAATCTTCAGTGAAAGTTGTCCCATTCTCTCCTTCAGTTAATCTTTCTCCTGGGGAAGAATCCATTACTGTACGGAACATCACAAGTTAACTCACCTGTTCTAAATGTCAGGCAGAATATAGTTTGTTTTCTTCAGATGAAATAAAATCAAATATTTCAGCTGTGAAAATCCTCACAGAGAAATTCTAGCAAACACTCTATTTTATCACAGTTCAGGTAAGATGGGAGAAGAAATAAAAAGAAAAGCAATAAAGACTCAGAGAGCAGAATTAAACCAATTACTAAGCAGCCAGTCAGCTCTAGAAATTGGATGTCAAATTCTGGTAGTAGAATATCTATGTCAACATATGTGTTATGTATTTAATTTTTCTAAAATATGCTCTTGATAAAAGTGAGACTCCATCAACATGTTTCCCATCTCTGTTAACGCATTGCAGTGGAAATGTTCTGGAAAATCATGAATCATATGAATGAATCCAAATAATTTTGCTATTCAAGTTCCAAAGTTTGCTCCTTCTAGGAAAGTCATGTGCTCAGTTTCTTTGTTTTCTTGTTTCAGAGTCTGTTTGAAAGAGGTAATCTGATGGGATGTATAATGTGGTTGGTGAAGAACCATGCTGACACTCAGGAGACGTATGTCATATTCCATAGTCTGATGATAGTTCTTTAGGTGACCAATTGGAAGTTTCTCACCTTTCTATGTCTTAGCCTGAGCTCTCTTCCTTGTGGATATTATCCTCCTTTGTAAAGTATTTCTGCAAGCTTTTTAAATATCAAGAATATTCCAAGTGAGCAATTCATGTAAAGCTCAAGGACCTAATGGTAGTATCAGTGATTCTGCAGATAATTTCAATCTGTTTCAAACTCTTCCTTGAAAGAAAAACATTCTAATCACCTCTTCTTATGAATGAAATTTCCCTCTGTGCTTCCTGCTTCCCTCCCTCTGCTGTGGGTCAGCACCTTGCCAGAGCTATTCTTTCCAGACTGCATTTCTGATTCCCTCTGTGACTGGGCCACTTATCAGATATGTCCTGATACTTCTCAACAATGTGTGAGAAGAATTGAGATAAAAAAATGAGTTCCTAACAATTTTTGTTACAAACTGATTTCTAAACCTGAAGGTTTTGACTTTCACAGGTCTAGTGACTAAATGCATCAGAATTCTTTTCATAATAACACTGAATCCTATGATCTATTTTAGGATGGCACTCATCTATTAAGCATTTATTAATTTATTTTAGATTTTTTTAACACATAGCATATTTAAATATATATAGAAACCACTGTGGACTTTAACACAGAAAAGTTTTTCCTTTTTCTTTTTCCTCTTTTTCTTCTTTTTCTTTTTCTTTTTTCTTTACCTTTTTCCCTCTTTTATGCAATAGATGCTTCAATACATTTTGCTTGTGCGTTTCATCTGAAGTTTATCATTCTAAATTGCAAATATCTGACCAACAGCCTGACAACTAATTGGAGGTGAGGGATACCAACAGACTTTAGACTCAAAAAAGACATACCTCAGTACAGACAAAATCTTTTCATCACAGTGGTTGTCCTGAAGGAGGCACAAGAAGCAAACAGTAAATAATCTCTTCATAAAAAAGAAACTTAATTTTAAATCAATTAGATAGTCCAATCTCTATTACTTATATATTTTCAGGGACTTCATTAGGCAATTAAATGGGAAAAAGAACTCCTCCTCTTCTTTCTTTTCCTCTTAATTTTAGACTAAGCAAATTAGACATAATATGTATCAATGTGATTATCCTAACTGGAAGTCATTTCCTTCTGTGCTTCGTGTATAAACAGTCATTGTTTTTCCAACAAGAAAGGCTTTTCTTCCAGGCACTATTGATTCTATTATACACACACACAGAGATACAGACTTTTAGAGCATATTTTTGACTTATTATTTAGTTGACTGCTTAGTGATTGTGGTAAGCCTGGTATATCTAAGACAGCAGGACAACTGCTTGTCTGTATTTTGCCTGTAGCCTGTTGTGATGAGGAAGATATTACTATATTATCTCTTGCAGGCGACTTTCATTTTACCAACTGACAGCAAAGAAAATCTGTTCAAAGGATCATATAATTGCATTGGTTGAAAAGACATAGATCCACAAAAGAAAAAAAGGATATTTAGACTCCAGGAAGTGTGTTGAAGAGGAAAGAAAAAAAACCCCAAAAACCAAAGAGTAGAGTAGGCTATAAACTCCAGGTAAAAACTGAGTTTTCCTCAGAAACTGTTCACTCAAACCCGTGCTTTACTTTCTTTAATTGTAATTTACCAAAGGCTTTTGGTCATGAAGTCCTGTATACCCATGGCTGTCCTCCTGAGCAAGGAGAATTGCATAAACCTCACTGAGGTCAATTACTGAGAGGCTGACACAGGAGTTCCCCTTCTCACCTTTCTTTTTAATACCATTTAAATTATGTGTGATTTTATGAATAAGATTATCTTAAGCGGAATTCATTCATTTCTGCACTCTTTTCAGCAACTTTGTTGCGTAATCTGGGCATGACCACTCATTGTTGTTCCAATACAGAAGGTTACTACTGAATGCCAAATCTGTTGTTGACACAGAGGCACATGGTTATAATTGGTTCCCCTATCCACCATGGATGTGATTGTTCACAACTTTTAGTGATTCTAAGACTTCTAAGAAAGCCCACTTGCCCCTGGCTGAGGGCAGCTACTGGCAGACTGGCGTACTGCAGAAGGCCAACCAGCCACCATGAATCACTGTGTTGTTCCCACTATTTAGAGAAAAAGCAGAGATTATGCATGCAGAGAAAATTCCAGGAAAGACAGGAACAGAGTATGCATATCCATCCTGGTGTTTCAAATATAACATGAATATTTTGCTGATAAAAGCTAAACTCAGTTACTAAAAGGGCTTAACAACTCCTTATGATTACTGAATTATTATAGTATTAATTGTAGGAGTGGGCATTAGAGAAAGAATGCTCCTAAATCATAGAATCTATAATGTTTTGGATTGGAAGGGACCTTAAAGATCATCTAGTTCCAACCCACGTGCCATGGGCAGGGATACCTTCCACTAGATCAGACCGGACTAAATCCTCAATATTCATCACAGACTTCCCTAATACTGGAAGAAATGCCGGTGTTCGGGGCAGAGCAGAGGAATGCCTATGTCAGTAGTTTGTTCCTGGAAGTTGAACATTTAGAGTGTGGAAAACAAACGGGCTCAGTGTTATTTTATAAGATTACAGATTAGATACAGCTAGATGTGACATTACCTGCAGCATGCCATGACACCAGGGAAGTTCTGAGAATCAGAAAAATTGTCTGGAGAAGAGAATTTATCTGTAAGAAATACAAGCATCCTACTCATTCTTAAATAGTATTCTGAGAATAATGTTATCATCTTGCCGGGCATCCTTCAAAAGGAGGAAGAGAGTGAGGGGCACTAAACAGAAAAAGAGAAAATGTACATTTTTTTAATATAAAGAGAGTCAAGATGAGTCTCCAAGCGGGTGCCTTTCAAGTATGTGGCAGGAATCTTTTCTTCATGTAATGAAGTGATTTTTGTATTTGTTTCCAAGAAAGAGCTTCTGTGCACAAGCTTTTTTCATCAATACTGAAAAAAACAAAAACCAAAAACCAAAACCACCCAGCCCTCAACTCTAAAACTATCTACTTAAATTTCTATTCAGATTCTTCTGTAAGATTTAACCTTTAATAACTTAGCCTCCTCCAATTTGGCAACTTTTGGACTAATGTCAATAAATAAATTACCTTTTGTCTGGGAATGTTTAATGAGTGCTTTATGGAAGATGTATGAGGCACTGAAAAAAGGAAGGGAACTTGTAAATGTATTGCATCCATAATGAGACAACTTATTATGTTTTGGCCATTTCCAGTCAAACAAAGAGTGCTTTTGACTATAAAAAGAGCAGAAAGACTGCAATTGGAAAGCTATGGGACTCTCTACCCCTTAAGAGTGGGACACCACATGGATGAGTTTTATAACTATGGGGAAATGGAGAAGGAATGAAAGTCTTTGTGCCTTCTTCTTATAAGCATATAAAGCATGACAAACTTTTCTATAATGTTTGATCAGTTGTACATGTAGACATGAAATCTTGTTTTCAGAGGTCATCCTAAAACATTTACAAATGCAGAAGCACATGTTTTGTGTGGAGTTTGAAGCTTTTGTAGATGTGAATATCATGAGCTTTGCCTTTAGGCAAAAACACTTAAATAGATTTGGCATTAAAAAATGACATTGTATTCTTTCCCCATGACCTGAATCTGGTATGAATCATCCTTTTTAACATTTTCATAAATGGAAATTAAACGCCAAACCATTTCAGCATTCATTAGGAGCAATTAAAAAGCATTTAGCAAGTTTATGGCTGTAGTGCACTGGCTTGGTACAGCTCTGCACTACATCACCTTTGCAGCACCGGCTATTCCCCTCAGTGCAGTTATGCCAACATCATGCTGGCACAGGAGCCCAGAGCCACAATCTTCCTGTTCAGAGTATAGAGGGGTAGAGCTTTACGGTTGTTCTCAAATGTGTTTTAGACCCCCTAGTCTTTATTCTAATTCAAAGTTGTCTCTCCAACGTGGCTAACTGATTCAAATGGGAGTGAATGTTCTATAGAACGTATTAAATAAGTGTCCAGACACATAACCTCATCTCCACTGCCTCACTTCATTATACATTTTAACCAGAGCATTTCTCTTAGCTATTCATCTCTCACAATGGTGCTACTGAAAATTCTTCTGTTCTGTCTCAAATTTAATTCCCCTAAGTACTACTCATGACCATTCTACTTGTTTTCTACTGTGTGCAACTTTGCTATAATACATGGACAGAAATGCAAAAGTAGTGGAGTGATAAATCATGTCTATCATGCACTAAATATGTTGCTTTGGGTAACCCATGAATGCCCCGAGCAGTGTGAATTCCATGGCTTCACTGTTTAATGACCAATGTATTAATACATTGGTATGTAAATCACATCTCATATTAATCACTGTTTATTTTACCCCAGGAACATAAATAAGCATTAAACTTAATCCTCTATGCAAAATTTTGCTTTGCATAGACTTTTCACTAGTCTTAACTCGAGTAACTTCTCAGCTTGGACTTTTAGAAAGTAAAATTATTCTATGCTGGTGACTACAACTCAGTGCTGCTGCAGCAGAGGGGTTTTCATCAGGTTGGATTTCCCATCTCAGTTCTTGATAACAGACTGCCTCCTTCTTTAAAGCCCCAGAGTCATGTTACCGTGCATCAAACAAACAAACAAGCAAACAAACAAACAAACAAAATCAGCACTGGAGCCATGCATTAGGATAAGCACACCCAGCAGGTTTCTCATTGGGAAGTGCAGAGGAACCGTGATTTCTGCAGCTGGATATGAAAATATTTTGACAAGAGAAAATTATAATTTCAATTGGAACTCTACAAAGAGAAAATTATAGTTTCAATTGGAACTCTTCAAAACTCTTGACAGAGATCTTAATAAAGATAAGGAGAAAATAAAATATTAAGAGATGTAATAGTCGAATACTGAATTTTCCTGAAGGCTACAGCTAGGATCTGAATGGGCTAGAAAGGCAATATTTCACTTTCAATATGAAAAAGTTTCACCTGCAGAAAAGTCTTGATCAGCCACTTGAGATAGAAGAGGAATTTAGAATTGCTTACAGAGCTTACTCCCATCTTTATTGTCTGCAGATTTTTTTCCAAAGAAGTGGGCTTTGTTATTTTTTAATCTTTCTGTTTTGCTCAGATGGTGATAAGGACCACATTATAATGAAATCAGGACATGTAAAGGAAGTATTTTGTATCTAGAGGAAAAAAATATGTTTCTCCAGTTTTCACCAAGGCAAAACAAACCTGAACAAAGAAGCTTATGATTCTGAAAACTGGGTTTGCTTCCTTTAGCATGACTGCTCCAGAACGGTGGGGAGCTTTATCCATTGCCTTTTTTTGGCGTAAATTTCTCTTCAGCTAGAATATGATTAATTGCTGAAAGGAAAGAAAAAACCTGTTTCTGTTTGATTAGAATGGTGTTGAGCATATTTACTATCTTATTCTGAAAACCAGGAAACTTGACAAAGACGTTTTCTGTGATTCTAGTGATTTGTTATCTGAAAGCTTTGTTCCTAGAACAGCTACTAAAACAAGTGTTTCACCT
This sequence comes from Pseudorectes ferrugineus, assembly GCA_008033365.1. Classification (NCBI taxonomy): domain Eukaryota; kingdom Metazoa; phylum Chordata; class Aves; order Passeriformes; genus Pseudorectes; species Pseudorectes ferrugineus. Next base: position 41,852 of record QWTY01007117.1, read on the forward strand.
TCCCTCCTTAGGCTTTTCACTTTATAAACATTTCTGTTTAATGCACAGATTTATCAGGATTTGCTAATGAAAATGAGTACAGAGGATTGTACTGTTTAATGGGCCAGAAAAATACCATCTCTCAGTTCTGTGGAGTGACATTTGCCAACACGCAGTGACCTCTGCAGAGCCTGCAGTCAGATTCTGTTCTCTTTGCAGGGTATCAGCGGGGAATAAGCTGTCCTGGGACTGGCAAATGTCACACATGTGACATGCCTACCTAATAAGCTCTTTGCAGCCTACTCCCTGGGGTAGTTCTCCTCACTGGGCTGTGAATTGGCTATTCTATAGCTTAAGCTGTTGCTAAAATGAATGCAGTCGGAGGGACAGTGCAGCTGCCTCTCCACCATGAGCAGGCTCAGACAAAGCTTTCCAAGTGGATACTGGAGGGGCTGAATAGAATAGAATAGAACAGAACAGAATAGTTTAAGTTTTTCAGTTGGAAGGGACCTGCAAAAATCACCTAGTCTGAATGTGGTTAATGGCACCTTACCTTCTCAAAGTCAAGGTCTTTGAAATGCCAAAGAAGTCACCGTGTATGCAGAGACTCAGCACACCACCAAAGCAGTCAGATTTGAAGAAAAATCAAGCCTAGTTTGGTCCTTTGAACAAATGTATAATTCCCAGTGATGGAAAATTGCTCTTTCAAGTAGTAGGAAAGAACTTTTATGCTTTACTAGTGGTTCTTTGTCTGCTTACATCTCATTTTTGCAACATGGAGCGTTACTAATTAATATATTCATGTATTATTAAAATTTGAAAAAAGATGCACTTGTATATGGAAAGCACTTCTAGGCAATTTAAATTAAGCTGAATACACAGCTGTGTATTCATCTAAGATGGCACACTAAGGGCTTAAAATTCTGATCCTTTTTTTCATTCGTCTTTCTGTCTCTACTGATGCTTGTCCTCATTTCTAAGTTTCCATGTAGATGTAAAACTTTGAGCTTCATGCTGTGGTTGTGTAATTTGACAGACTTCAAGACCGACTTTCAAAGCCATTTGCTCAAATGATTTAAGCTACTGCTAAACCCTTCTATTTTGAATACCCAGGAATGAACAACTTAGTAATCAGATGAGAGTCATGCACGTTTTCTTGCTAACTGTTCTCGTTTTTGTGTCTGTAGGGAAGAGTGTTATTTTTATGAGAAGTTAAACATTAGTTAGTGAGTGCATCAGCATAACTTGATTTGCCATGTGGCTGTAACAAAAGCAGTAAAAAGGCCAAAAAAATTTTCATTTTATGTACACATTAAAAGTTAACCTGCAGCCTTTTCTACTTTGCTAAAAGTCCAGCAAATACAGTACATAACTTTGTGCCGTGAGGTTTTAGATGAAACTAATTTAATATTTATTAGCTGTTTTTCATGGTAGAGTTACCACTCATCTCAGTTGAATGCATTCTTTAGGCCAGCTAATCATCTGATTTGATCCTTTATCATGAAAACCAGGTGAATATTTATTTTTAAGTCCTTTTTTGTAGTCAAGGAGTCTGAGGAGGGAGAGGAAAATTGTTTGGTTTAGTGTTTGGATGAAGGGAGTAGCTGTGTTTAATCAGGGCCAGATTTATGAAGGGGATGCCAGTGTAAAGATTCCTCTTGGAAATGATCCATGTGTAATACCATGGTTTGACCCCAGTTAAGTCCACAAGGCATGTCTCATCTAGATTGAAATTAGAAAAATTAAGGTAGCTACATTAAAGACAGAATTAAGCTTATCTGTGAACACTTGTGGATCTGCTCCCTAACTCTTACAACTGCCTATCAGACTTTTTTTTCTTAAGGCTATTTAAGTATTCACACATTCCTTCTGTGGTTTTATGTCACTAAAAATCTATGCTTTAAAAACAGAAAATCCCTGTCCTGCACTGATAGCGTGTGTTTACAAATTTCATGATGCCCTTCAATGTCTCATCATAAAATCCAGGAAGGAGACATACTTGGTTAAAATGTTATTTTTTCAGGCATTCAATCTTAATCCCATCAAGGTACAAAAAAAAAAATCAGATACAAGGAAAAGATAATTTACTATTCAGGTGTTCATAATGCATGTGAAATAATTGGCTCTTTCCTGCTTTTCCTTAGCTCCCTGGGATTTTAATTTTGTTTTGGCACAGTGCTTGTTATAATAACTTATAGACTGCTAGCCTTAGAGGGTGTGCTCATCTACATTTGTGGACTTCCTATAACGCTTGTACTTTAAGTTTTCTTCGTACTGCTTGCCATGTACACTTATTTTCAAAGTTATAAGATAACTTATTTGCCAAACTTGACCGTTATAAACTTTTTACCTTGTTTCATGCTGTGTTTAGAAAGATTTTGGGGTTTTTTTTGCTAATCTGTAAGAAATTATGTTTTCTTCAAAATATTGTATTCAAATTTGGTAAATAGATAATGAAAGAGCTTTTGTCCTTAAAGGTGTGATCCTTGAGAAATCCAAGACAGTATTTTGCAGTAGAATTTATTTTCTCATGCTGATTTTACTTTGTGGTTATAACTAGCAATATAAATTATGCAAGGCAATTCTGGTTGCATTAATATGTCTCTTACAAAACCTTATTAAGGCATCACTAAAGAAGCAGAAGTCTTCCCATTTGACTTCAGAGGTCGAGGCCCCAGAAATCTTGTTAAACCCATGAGGAATCAGCAGTCTGAAGGAGAATTGGTAAATGAGCAAGACAGAGGAAGTATAGATTTTTTAAAAATTTTTGTTTGATTGTTTTGCTCAGGCTGCTGTTTTCTGACCCAGATCTCTTTAAACAAAACAAAACAAAAAATATAATAAATCTGCTGAAAATTTCAGATGCAATTATCTACACCAGGCACCTATTTTCTTACCAAAAGCATGTAGTTCTTAGAATGAACACTGGGCAACTTGCATCATCTGTACTTGTAATTACTTGATATGAAAGCAAAAGGCCATAAGAAGGCATGCACATGTGGAATAGTGCAAAGCCAACTGGTGCCATTTTTTTATTAAATGGAACACAATATATGAATACCCCGATTCATGTGCTTCATATGTTTACAAACATATAAAAGCATTTGAGAGAACAGAGGAATCATGGCTGGCTACATGATTAAACACAGTCAGCTATTTTCTAACACTCTTGCTATTTACCTTTTCAGAGCAGATTTTATTATATTGTTTTTCATTATATAAGATTTCTCTTGTGGAGGTTGACATGAGGGTCACAGGTTTCATTAGAGCAAAATGACAGTTAAGATAAGAATTTGGAGTTCATTCTTCTGAGAAGCTATTGTGACTTGTAGGTCTCTCTGAGGAAGATGATGGGTCTGTTAGTTCTCTCTTCTAACTCTAGATGCCATACCTCCTGCACTCGCTTATTAGAGAACAGAAAAATTAAATTAGAAACAGAAAAATAAATACAGAAACATTTCCCCAGTATATTCCTTATATTAAAAATACGTATATAAATACACACACACACATGTATTTAAAGGAACATTTATTAAGAGATTTCTACAGTTCCCTTCTGAATTAGATACTCTGGCCCTCTCACTGTCAACTCAGCTCTGCCATCTCTGCCATTTAGAACCTCTCCTATGAAGATGCTTGGTTTAGTGCTTATTTTTCTGTTAAGGTGTCACCCCTCCAGCTTTGTGCACCTACACCTCCCTGGCTGTCTTATACAACAATGTATGTGGAAATGTATGCAGAAAATTAGGTGGCTAATTTCCAAAACCATTTGACTAGTGAGGAATTTTTTTCTGCTTGGAAAAAGAGGAGAGGGAGAGGAGGATTGTCACCTTTCTCAGAGGCACCTGACCACCAGCAGAGCAAATCAGGATTTACCATGTCACTACCTTGACCTGGCTCTGTGTCTGCAAAGAAGCTGATGTGTGATGCCTCTGATCTACCCGCTTCTTCACTTACTGTTAAAGATTTAATGAGTGTCTTTATATTCTACGATAAGGCCTTCCTACTCTGCAAATTCCATTTTAAAGCAAAATATTTCCAGAGAGTCTTTAAGAAGTATGCTATATTTTTCAAGGTGTATCCAATGTATTTCAAGGTTCCAAAATTATCTTTGATCTAGGTTTACATCAAATGTTAATCCAAAAGTTATTAGTTGTGTTTGTTTTGTTTCTGTACTCCCATAGTTCAGGAGCAGTGCCACTTTTCCTTTCACAAGTCTGGACACTTGCTTTTGATGTCAAAAATGAAAATGAATATAAGGAAAATACCAGGGGAAAAAAGGATTGGTCTGCTGTTAAACTGAAATCTTTTAGAAGGTACATTAAAATCAAGAGAAAGAGTCTTGCTGATTTCTCTACACAGACGATAAGTTGAGTTTTCTAGTAATTTAGGTAATAGTAATAGTAATAATGTAATTTAGAAAATTTTTCAATATGGGATGCTAATTGTGTCTGATACACTGTGTTTCTGAAAACATTAAGTTCACATGCAGAAAATAATTTAGATATTATTTTTTTGAATATATTTTCTTTTGTGTTTGTTCTTAAGACTTTTTTTAATGAAAGCTTAGTGTGGAGGTAGATGTGGAGGAAGATCTGAAGGACTGAAAAAGTGTCTTATGGTCAGATTTTAAAGTATTTACCACAGGAGTGAAGAAACTGCACCTTGATATATTAGGAAGAATATGTACTAATGAAGACATTTCGGGTAACAGATCCTTGTTATACAACTAAAACTGTGCATGCTGTGAATATATAAATAATAGGATCTGCACTTGAGCTGAACTCATAATAAAGTCTCACCATCAAAAACAAGGAGTGAAACACTGCTTCTTCCTTCAAACTTGGTACTTTTCTGGAAGCTCATCCTGCACTATGGCAAGATCACCTCTCATTGACATCAGCAAAACCTCTAGTAACAGAAAATTAATTAAAAACCCCACCAAACTCAAAACTCTTGCATCTCCTCTGCTGTACCTACTCTTAAACAGTCTTTATAATTCAACACCAGATTCTACCTTTTCAACAGTCTTCAAAGGAAAATAAAGGAGATGAATGATTGCTTTAATCCTTGGTTTTGCTTCTGCTCCCTGCAGTGACTTCCCTGGGGAGGTTAGCTGCATGGATGGAGAAGTGATGATTTCAGTGGAGGCTATTGTGAAAGTAAATTAAACCCCTAACTGTGCTTTTAGTCTTTGTGCTATGCTGCTCACATCTATCCCATGGTTAGCATCCAATCTGGAAACATCATTGCTGTCCTTAGACAATTATACAGAATATAATTAATCTAGCAAATTCTCAAGAAAGTGTCCAGTCTTGTCAGGCAGAAATATCATTAAGGGGAATTTCCAATGGCCACATGATCATTGGGCTCATTAGAAATTAATGTGTTGTAAGAATAATTTTTCCATTACCAAAAAATCCAACCAAAGTACTATTGTAATGTCCGAATGTTTTACGGGTGAATCTTTCCCTCATTGTTTTATCCTGTGAAGAAAATCTATTTAAAAATGCAATGATAATTTGTGAAACAACCTTGTGCATTGCATTAGGGTTCCTCCTGCCTTTCTAAGAAGAGTAGGGAGCAGGAAGACAAGTAACTTCAGAAAGCTCGTGGAGGTCCAGGACATAACGCAACACAGCCAGCTTAACTCTGTGGGCGGCAATTTCTAGGAGAACAAAAATAAGGAATGCCAGATCTACATCTGTAGCAAGTGTCTCACAGTGGCTGCTGAGAGCATATTTGTGTTAGTTCGTGTGTGGTGAAGCTCTCCTTGGTCTGGTACTGTTTTACCACACTGATTGGTGCTTAGGTCTGTGTATTCATTCATATCTTTAACATTCAGGCTCCAGGACTTTGATCAGTGTCTTCCAGAAAGGCAAAAACATGAATGTCCATTGTACAGAGAAAAATAGCTCAAATACAGAATTCAACATTCAAATGGAAGTATGTTTCAAAATACACAGAAAAATATATTTGCTCATGTGCAAGTACCTAGTTTGTCCTGATGAAAAGTTATCCATCTATGCAAGTGTGAAGTCTACTCTTAGCCCAGAATACCTCATAGCTTGCAAGGGAAACACGATTTCTTCCTGCTCCATACCTGTCTGGTTTCTTGGTACCCGTCCAGCAGGCAAGAAGTTCACAGTTTGATTTTCCTTTCCTTTTTCCACCTTCTTTGTTCTTCTGGACGCTGTCTGTGAATGAAAATAGAAAGGCTCCGTTTTCAATAGCCAGTGAAGCTGATCCCGTCTGAGCCTGGCCTTGCGCAGCCAGACCTTGAGATGGTTCTAGTCCTTATAGGTGAAAGTGAGAGCAAAGGAGAGAGAGTTCCCTTGTACTCCATCTCCATCAGTTATTCCTGCCAGGGCTGCTTCAGCCGCAGTTAGTAACCCCATCACATAATAGCTACACAGCAATTTCTTCTGGTCTAATGTACATAAAGCCCTTGAGCACAGTAGTGCTGATTCCTCCTCTTTTCAGAGAAAACTATCATTGCCTATTTGCCTCTATGATCCCTACATGATTGCTGTGCTTCATTACTCATTTTACAGTTAGATTTCCAAAGAGAAAGCCTGTTAATAAATCTTAATCTAATGAGTCATTCAAGTCATCCAGCCACTTGGCTGTCGGCTGACCATTTTTCACAGTAGTATTTTATATATTATGATATTTTCATCTTTGAATCTAAGCAATGTACTGTATTTACCCCAGAGAAATGGGGTACTGCTTTAAAATATTCCCATAGTTTAAAATGTTCTTGTATTTAAGAAAGAATAACAAATAAACAAACAAAAAACCTCTCTTCTCATCTGGTAACAAAAATTATATTTGATGGTCTATGGTTTATTCTTTTAGCAGAGATTCTTTCCATTTCTTTGCTTACGTGTTATTTTTGATCTAATATGTATACAAGAATTCTTTCCCCAGACTGGAATGTATTTTCAGATTAGAAAAAAACCTCTTACTTTAACTTCTTTATCTTCCTTTCTTCTCCCTCCTTTTCTCTTAAGCATACATTGTGGAAAACAAAATTTCTCTGATATTATATTTTATCATGCAGAACCCAAGCAACATGATCCAGCCTATCAAATACTTAAATAACTAGTACTTAGTTATTTTTCAGGTTATTAGAAATGCAGTATATCCTCCCATATTGGTGTCTGCATTTCGAAAGCCTGAAGAACCTCTGGACGAAACTTTGTTAAGCAGTGGTGTCATTAAGTGTTTAAAAGGATCAGAATTCCAATGGTACATTGGGATGCATTTTTCCATGTTATTCTGTGTATGTTTTCTTCATTTTCCTCTTGTTGTCTTTGGCCTCTCTCATCCTCTGAGATGCTGTATCCACTTAGGAACCACAGGGACATTTCCTTTCGAGCAATTATTTTCAAAGATTTATAGGTGATGAGCAAGAAAGTAGTAAAACATATATGGTTACTAACAAAACAAAAAAAGAAGAATTCGTAAGAAAGAGCTCTCTACCTTACTTGGCTGGACATGCTGTGGATTTTGTGGAAGCAGGTTGCCTTTTGAAGAGCACCGGCACTAGGTCTCATCGCCATCTCTACTTTTCATTTCCGTCAAACCTGAGAACTGCAAGAATGACAGTAAAATAAAACAAAGGACCCATTTGTCACTGTCTCCACTCAAAACAGCACATCCCTGCCACCTTTGTAAAGCAGCAGGGGATGATATGGTGCAAGGAGCCATGCAGCTGGGAAATCACACTTGTCGAGCTTGGCAACAGTCACATACGGGAGGTACATCTGTGGTGTCTCTGGTCTCGTGAAGCTACTTGACGCATTTAAAACCATTTTCAAATGTACTTTTGGAGTTTCTTGAAAAAAACCATAGTTTTCCTGATAAAATGAGGGTGTAGTAAATAAGGAAAGAGTGGTATTTGACATTTTTCCACAGAATATATCCATATGGGAGGAGCTTTATTTTCCAAAAAACTCAATTTTCTTCATCCAAAACATTTTATCCAGCTTCAGTCTGATGATACTATTATCAGACCTAATACTATAGGTGAGACTGAAGTGCAACACATGTATCAAGATCACAGGAATTAACATTTGCAGTCAGCTCTAAAGCTTCGGGTACCCCAGGACTGAACAGCAGTGTTCCAACAGAGAAGGAACACGCTGCCTGTTATGGTGTTGAATCCCAGATATGGTACACAGGTTATAATTGAGATGCAAAATTTAGACGCAGATTGGCCTGTGATTGCTTATTGGCTGTCCTTATCCAAATATCTGCTTCTGTACTCATCCCAAGTTCTCCTCCAGAAGATTCAACCATGGTATTTCTTCTAACCAAGGCAATTTCCTCCCTAGTTTTTAAACTGGTGTGTAGTTTGGAATGGAGGAGATGATGAGCTTTAGGCTTTGCAAAGAACAGATATAATTGCAGTCCATGCACTCCATGATTTCCTTTCCACTTCCTTTGTGGTCAGGAAGAGATGAAGCCATGAAGCTGTGGAGCAGTCGGTGTGCAAAATCTCTGCATATCTCAGAAGCCTCAGAGGGATTATACCTCTCATTGTATCTCCAGGCAATGCACCGGCCTTGCTATTGATTGTATCCAGAAAACACAAGCTTAAGATAAAAAAAGAAAAATGGAAAGGCAGTCAGCAAAACAAATACTTTCCTGATTTGGTTTTTTTTTCAGAGTAAATTGAGAATCACTTTCTATTCTGTTTCTTCAGTAAAAATATACTCCCCCAGTGAATGCTTATCCCAAAAAAATTGAGTTGCTGTGTTTTATTTATGTGACAGAAAAGAAGCTGGACCTCTCTGACTGGAGGATACTTTATATTTCAGTGGAGTTGTTGATTCCCTTGGGGACAGTGCAGTTGATTGGCTGAATTAAATTTACAGAGAATTTAAAAATTGATTATGACATAGACCTATAATAGATTTTGATCTCTGTTGTTTCCTTGTCTATTTGCACAGTTCTGAAATTATTATAAGTACTCAGACACAGTTCACAATATTGCCTATTTTCAAACCCGTAGTGAAATAAATTCATCTTGTTTTTCCTTTCATGAATTTTGAAGTATTGTTTCTGTTTTTATTAATTAGAATACATTGTTTACCTTTCTTGTCTGAATAGTTTTCTGAAGTTCTAGAGTTTTAACTAGATAATTAGAATTAAAATTAATATTTTTCCAGAGTTCTTTAACTTGGTTTCCTAAGGATCATACATGGTTATTTTTTCTCTGTATGTGGACTTGAAATTGAGATGGACATAAAAAAATAAAACCAAAACAACTTTTGAAGCTACTACCCACAGTTATCTAAATTTGATACAGTAGTTAGATCCTAAAACTTCTCATGAGTTTATGGAAATCTCTGTCTAAGCAAAGGCACAAAGTGGAAGCTACATCTGTGGGAAGTCTCTGCTATTACCCTAAACACTGATGTACTCACAATAACAACAACCGCTAGGAAATCCCAAAGGTGTCTAATTTTTTCTCTTCATGGAGCTTTGAATTTCTCTCTTATGCTTGCTTACAGAATGTGTCTGCTTGTGGATCTTTCCAGTATAGAACTCATGCCCCAAAAAAGTCAGATTGTGCCAGTTATCCTCACAGCTCAATGCAATCCATTTTTAAAATTACTCATGAGACTTTATCGCAGTACTGAGAGTAGGTCAAAATGAAGTTAGAAAGCCCTGCTCCACTGAACTCTATGGCAAAATTCCCTCTTGCATTAATCGTGCCACAATTTTGTCCCCAGAGAGTGAAGGGTAGAATTTCAGTGAACAATTGCAGGAAGATTAACCTGTAATCCCCTCTGAGGGAATGGAACTGATTGCTGTTACAGTGCATGTTTTTAAATTAAGCTACTTGTGCTAAGGAGAAGGTAAGGCATAGGACCACCCCAGTGTACAGCAAAAAAAGCCAGATTTTGTTCCTAGTGTTAGTAAGAAGTCAGAATGAATCTGGAGGAACTGCTCTTTAGTATAAATGGGACCAGCCACTGGATCACTCTGATCACTCTTACGTTAATGTTGCACTTAATGAGCAGGATGATTGTGCTGGGTTGTGCAACACAGAAAACCTGCCAGCCTCTTTTGAGGGGAGCAAAACAGAACATGTGAAAATGACAAAGAGTAATTAACAGCACTTTAATTACAAGTGTCAGGTATTTTCAGCAGCTGATGGCAAATCCTGTTGTGAGTTATTTACGACAAAGTGAAAGCATCTTTTGGGTAGCCTGGTAATGTGGAGAAGGAATGAAATGCATTAAGAATGTGGTTAATTAATTACCTTTGAATGGGATGGACTACTTATATAGAATGAGAACCTCCTTTCAGGTAGCAGGGACAAATGGTCACTAGTGAGTTGCACTGTACTCAGCAGGTTAAAACACATGTTAATAACATTAGCAGAGGTCAAGAGAAAAAACTGTGGATGGCTTCAGACACCTTGGCCAGAGAATGGATAAAGGCCAGAATAAGCGATTTAGACATATGATAGAAAAAGAGATACACAATTTTAATAATCCCTAGTAAAAGAGAATGCATATGGCCATGAAGCAATATCATGAATAAATTAAGCTGCATGTCTCTTAAAATCTCTGATTTACATGTATGTATAAAATATACAGATCTGGTGGGCATCTCATTAGAATCTTACAACTTAAGGGATGCTCTGTCATTCTGACCAACATCTTTCTGCTACATGTAGCTAAACTAAATAATTTCTTTCACAATCTGCTCAAATGTTATCTTTAAATTGCAAAGCTATTCTCTTGTCCCCCATGCACATGGAAAAGCTACTGCAAGGCAGCTGGGTCCAGATAGGACTGATCCAATATTCAGAAAGTTCCCAGCCTAAATGTATTCATGGGCCTTTGGTGACTATTTGTTGAACAGTAATTTTAAGCTTATATTATTCCCGTCCCCATGATTTTTCCTACAATCTTCTCTCATCTTTAATTTTTGTAACAAAATAACCCAAATATCCCAACTTAGGCTTTATACATGCCTTTATCCACATCTCTCCTTACAACCTCTATTGGTTTTCTGTTTCTTGTACTGCTCATCTTCAGTCCCATTGTGATTAGAGAAAGAAAAGTTTTTCATACCCGAAGCTATGGAGTTCCTGGGCTACTCAAAAAACACAGGCTAAAGTAAACGTTGTTAGCTACTGTCAAACCACACCTTCAAGCAACAGCTAGACAAGCTTCTAAGCAAAAGAAAACAAAAACATTGACTTTTCCCAAGGAGTAAAGACTGTTCCTTTCTGAGAAAAGTGTCCTATGCATACTCTTCTGTTCAGTGTTTCCAGAGCTTCAGTGAGCTACCATGTCTCTGAGCATGTGGTATGAATTGCACCACAGATAAAGTCTTTCAGAAATGTTTTGGAAAATCTGCCTTGGTAAACAGGCTTTACACTTTTGCAGTTTTTATTGTTGGTTCTTTAAAGAATTATTGATGTGATTTTGTGCTTTGCTATTAATAGTGCATAGAGTGGGTGCTACAAAGTAATTTAAAATTCTCAGTTTCTATAATTAGAAATAATCTGATCTTTGACTCTATTCAAAATCTATATGAAAAAATGACAAACAAATAAACAAAGCCCAACCAAAAACAATAGAATCATTTGGAGAAGGGGTTCTGATATTAGAACTTGAAATTCAAATAGTTCGTCAGTTATTTCTCTGTCAAAATATGTCTTTCTATTTTTCTATTTACTCTCTCTCTGTTCATGTTTTTTTCAACAAAACCAATGCAGGAAAATATAGAAGAAAAAATTATGAAAACTTTAAATTTAATTTCTCAAACATCATAGCTTAGGTATGATGTGCCTTATGTGATATTTAATTACCTCCTGACTGATTGTTAAAAGTGAAGTTATTAACTTTGAATATTAAACCTATTACTGCAGTAAACGAAATTGAGAAAGTAGATAAGGCCAGGACATGATATACATCTATAAATTTTTTGTCTAATCATGTTCTTATATTGACAAGAGTATATTTTCTTATCGTTTCAAGCTCTACTTACTTATATAATTTAATTTGAAAAGTGAATATTCTCACTAGTACTTTTTCAGGTATATATTGCTACAGAAAGATGGTGGCTCCCATGGTAGTGTTAAAATTAAATTCAGCCACTTTAAATCTGTAGGATAAATTCTGAAGAAATTATTCACAAAACTCAGGAGAGTGACTATTACATTAGCAGATACAGTAATCAGTTGAAAAGAGTTAGTTTAGTTAAAATTGTGGTACTTAAAAATGTAAACTCCTCCTTCTACCTCTGCATCTCCACTGATGCCAGGATACAGGTGATTTCACTTGAAGTGTTTTGAACCACGAAGTACAAGACTGAGCCCTTAACACCGATTAGGGATCTTCCATTAGACACCTTTTCTTAGGATTTTGTAAAGGCAAAAGACAAAAGGACTACTTTAATGATAACTGTGTGTCTTAACTACCTTATAATTCTGTTGTAGCAATTTAATTCTTATTGCTTCTATATCCAGTTGGAAAATGTTCTGCCTGGGGCCCATGGTTCATCCTAAACAGTACCAGCCTAGCTTGCTGCCATTTCCCAATGTGCTCTGAGTGACTATTGTGCTTCATTAGCACTCAGAGCCCATCACCTTTTCTTATTAGCTGAGCCAGCTGATGGCTCTGTTGACTGAACAATTTTAACTCCATCTGGTAAAACAGAGTTGACAACTTCTTTTTGAGTCAGTTTCTATCTATATTGAGGACTTAATTCTGTTCTATTTGCCTTCACTGAATGAAGAGGTACACAGGACAGAATTTGGCCTTGAAAACAAAAGAAGTCCTTGGGGGGAAAAGCTGATGACTTGTTTAGCCTCGCATAGGAGGGTGGGAAGGTGCTATTACAAAGTGCTTCTGCTCCTGTGACTCCCCAGCAGACCAGCTCATTTGCAACCAAGGAGAGTATAACCCCTGGCACTGCTGTGAGGTTGAGATTAAATATTGAGTAAACACAGTTTCAGGTTGCTGGCTTCAAGGAAGCTGCAGAGGTGTAAATGACAATAAGACTTGTTCCTCAAAACTCAGGAGGAGTCTTGTAAAGAAATACTGTCAACAAGATTTTGGCTTAAGTATTGGCAGAGTTGTCAAGATAATGTTCATCACCCGTTCTTCTTCTGTCACTGCTCGGCAGCAGAGTTATTTCAAGTGATTTGTAACCTCCACTGCTGCTCTGAGATCACTATTTACATCTGAAGTAAACAGCACTTTGCGAGCCTCTGCGGGTTTCAACTGGGCATCACTAAGAACAAAACATGGCTGGTAGCATGAACTGTCAGTATGAACTCCTCTAGTCCACATGTTCCTATGCAGAATCTCTAACTCCACTTCAAAGATGGTGGGGCAGCTGGAAGAGGTGCATGCAAGGTCTTTTTTCAAGAGACTCCTTTTTCCTTTGTATTGTCACATCAAATGCTCTTGTGCTCATGGCAGATGAATGAGAGACAGAAAGAGTCATGGTTATTGCTATGATTTTGATATAAGGATAATTCTGCCTTTCTTTGCTTATATTGTAAACCTACATAAAATTAGTATTTTATTCCCCTAAAAGTGGAAATAGGATCAAAAAAGTATAAAAAAATTGGTATAATATAACAATGCATTTGGTAGGGAAATACTAGTTCACCTGAATTTTTTACTTACACTCCCCAGAGAGGTGTGGGAAGAAAGCAGAAGTTTTTATGAGTTCCTGAAATGGAAATTTTCACAACACAAAAATATTTCCAGAAAACATGCCACCTGAAAATCCTGAAGTTATAAAATTCATATGTCTTCCTCATTACCACCTAGATTCTGAAGATAAACATAAAGGCAGTGGAAAACCATGTGATGAAGATTAAAATGGTGTAGTTTAGCAAATGAACCAGGGGTTATTGATTAAGCTACACAGATACTGTGTCCTTTTTTTAGATTATCTTCTTCTATATGCTCTGTATTGCTCCAAGTTTTGGATATTTGCAATTTATACTGAATATGAAATTTTTTCAGGGCTCTTGTACAGGCTGAATCAAAGCTATTAATATGTTTAAATGAACTAATGGAGGACTAGTGAAGGATTTTTCTGATTGGCTGCATCTAGCCAGTGTGGTAATACAAATCATTAAAGTAATATTATTTTTCTTTCCTTGAAATAAAAAAAAAATAATAATTCTGAAATTTCTTTAATGAGATTTTATCAGGCAATATAAGTTCTTGTCCTGGGTTAACTGCTCAAACCTTTAGGAAAAACACAGGTTCCTGAGTACTTGCCTGAAACCCAAATAAAAGTTTGAAACACTGTACATGGCCAAGGGAACTGAATAGCTGGAGTGAATTATTTAGTTTGATCTTTTTTTTTCCTTACGAGTTTCATATTTTGAGCTGTTTAGCACCTTCTGATTTTAGGGAACAGTGCTATGTTTTGCGCAGAGTGCAAGAGATGCTGATTTAAAATAAGTGACACATCCAGTGTAATATATTAAACTGGTGCACCAAAAGCACTGGGAAATGGGCTCTTAGGAAAGTCTTGTTCTTCCTAATTTGTATACAAATGTGGGGGATACAGTGAAAATATGTTGCGTTATAAATTCACCTCCACAGTTTCTCTCCTGAGCTGCACTAACAAATAAGTCATCTTTACTTTTTCTATCTAAAAACAAATGTAGATTGGATCAAAAAAATGACTGTGTTTGGGGATGTAAAACTGTAAATTAACATCAGTTTAAAAAGATAAGTTCATTCTAACTGTTCATCCAATTTTGTAATGCCAACAACAAATATTTCAGACACAAACATATGTCAGTGGCTCTCTGTTTAGGTGTAACAAAGTCTAAAATATAGACACTTGGTCTCAGTGGACCAGTCTAGACTGCCAGAGCTGATCAGTCGAACTCCCCATGAATTTAGCAGATAGAGCAGGGTTGCCCTGAAAGGTAATCCAAGAAGTTTGTGCTGAGCAGAATCGCCATCTAGTATTGGTCCTTTGCTTGCAAGCACATGAGAGGGTATGAAATCACCACCGTGTCAGTTTGTGCATAAACAAAGCATTAGACCCAGCTTGAGACCCTCTCCTATGGAGACAGGCTGAGAGAACTGGGATTGTTCAGCCTGCAGAAGAGAAGGCTCCGAGGTGACCTTATTGCTGCCTTCCAGTACCTAAAGGGGGCCTACAAGAGAGCTGGAGGGGGACTTTGGACAAGGGCATGTAGTGACAGGACGAGGGGGAATGGATTAAAGTTGAAGAAGGATAAATTTAGGTTAGATATTAGGAAGAAATTCTTTATTATGAGGGTGATGAGATGCTGGAACAGGTTATCTAGATAAGTTGTGGATGCCCCATCCCTGGAAGTATCCAAGACCAGGCTGGATTGGGCTTGGAGCAACCTGGTCTAGTGGAAGGTGTCCCTGCCCACGGCAGGGGCTTCAGAGCTAGATGCTCTTTTTTAGGTTGTCCTTCCAACCCAAATCATTCTATGACGATTCTGTGATTAGACAGAGGCCTACCTGACCTCCAGAACACATTAAATCTTGACTTGAATTTAGGGCCTACGTGTCACGGGCAGAGTACAATTGACTCTACATGAATAGCTACATGTGGGTGTCTAGAAAAGTCTCATGCCATATTTCAGGCATTAAGATTTATGCAACGTTAGCAGGTCAGCTTCCTGCATTACTCTCTTGGACACAACAAAATGTATCACATTTGAATTTTGTCAGTCACTGTTTCCAAAATTTTTGCTCCAAATGCTTTTAAAATGGAAAAATAATCAGAGCTCTTGATTCTTTCCTAAGCTTTTCTATTCCAGAGACAAAGTTTTTTGATTAAATAAAATCAATTCAATCAGATTTTTATAAAAGTACCGCCACAACTACATGTTCGCACTTTAATGATGGTATAAAAGTCCCCTCACGTCATGTTTATGTTTGCAAGATTTTCAACAGCACTGGCAAGACCACTTATCCTACTGTTATGTTTGTGCCACTGACAGGACACGAGTGTCCTTCTGATGTGATCAAGATATGATTTGTGCCAGATGTGATTTCACATGAAGTGTTAGGACAGAATCACATCTGTCTGTATATTCTATAGCTACACGATTTCTACCTATCTATGCCAATAAAACCCACTTCATACTATAACTTTCAGGCCATTTTCAAGCTTAAGAAAAATTGTCTTCTAGCATAAGCACTTAAGTGAATAATTTGTATGCAGTTAAAAACAGATTCTCCGGAGGCAGATGTGATTTACTCCTAAAGTAGAAGTTCAGAAACATTAGTGAGGAAAGATAGTGCTTTTTCTATAACTAAAATCCCACTATGATACAAAAGTACTCTTCTGGGACAGCTTAAAATTTAAACTCACATATTTCTTGTCTTTTATCTTCATAAATTTCCTCTTTTTTAAAATATCTTTGGAAGACTAAATAAAAAAAAAAAAGGAGACATTTGATTGACATGATAATCCCTGCTAATTTAAATGTGACATTTCAGCTTCTCTTGTGTTAGTGTAAAACCCATCCTGGCATAATTAAGACTGAAACTTAATTTTTTTAGGTAGGAAAATGTATTCTTTATAAAGCTAAACTTGTCAGTTATACTCTAAATATTTGGGTTACTTTGAAGTTTACACTAGTGTTAAAGATACACAGGAAAGACTTTGACCTGTTGGAACAAGTCCAGAGAAGAACCACTAAGTTGATCAGAGGACCAGAGCACCTCCCATATGCAGGCAGACTGAGAAAGCCAGGGTTGTTCAGCCTGGAGCAGAGAGGGCTCTGGGGAGGCCTTATTGCAGCCTTTCAGTACCTAAAGGGGGCCTACAGGAGAGCTGGAGAAGGACTTTTTAGAACAACATGTAGTGCCAGGACAAGGGGGAATGGCCTTAAGCTGAAGGAGGGTAGATTTAGTTTAGGTATTAGGAAGAAATTCTTCACTGTGAGGGTGGCAAGGCACTGGAACAGGTTGCCCAGACAGGTTGTGAACTCATTATCCCTGAAAGTGTTCAAGATCAGGCTGGATGGGGCTCTCAATAACCTGGTCTAGTGGAAGGTGTTCCTGCCCATGGCAGGGGAGTTGGAACTAAATAATCTTTAAGGATCCTTCCAACTCTAAACATTCTATGATTCTGTGATTCCATTCTATAATATTCCATATACTTATACTGGATAATTTCATTAAAGACAATAAAATACTTCAAACCAGTGGGAGAACGAGTGTGTAAGAGTTTTAAAGATGGCCATGCTCTTGGCTGACATGAATCAGAATGCGAACAATGACATCAGTGTAGCTTGGCTGATTTATTTTGCAGTTAAGTATCTCAGAATAAGAACAGGGAGTAGCTTGTGGCAATTTCCTGTATATGGTGTACATAAAGAATTAGCATGATTGTGCCTGTCTGCTTAAACTAATTTACCTTAATATTCTCTTATTTTCTTCCAGCTTTGATCTGTTTCCAGTTTGTGGGGCTTTTTATTTAGTTTTGGGGTTTTTTGTGGGGGTGTGTGGTTTTTTTCACGTTCCCCTCTAGTCCCCAGCATAAGCATTTGGAAAAGAGCATCTTTTTCTGGTTTTATATCTTCTTGAACCATGGGATGACAATACTTGGGCTCTCCTCCACTGAAGTGACAGAGAACCAGGAAAACACTTTTCCTATTTATTTTCCAGGAGTTAATGTCTGCTAAGATATATAGTTCCTGTCCAACTGTTCCCTTTCAGCAATAGGGTAGACCGAAAATTGCATTTCATAAAATGAACTCTAGAGACGCCTCAGTTTACATTTTACCATAGGCATGATGGCATTAGCTAAACACAGCAATGAAGTTAAAAGATTCAGTGGGCTTTCACAAAGCCCCATGGGATTAGATTTTCAGCTGAGACTTCAGTGAAAACACATTTGAAGTCTAATTACCTGAGTTTCTATGTTGATGTACGTGATGCCAAAATAACAGTGCAATTCTGTCTGACTAAAATATCACAAAATAGTGATAGCTGAGAGTGCTGAGTTTACATTTGCCCCTTTAGTATCAACAAAGCATGAAAAGCTGTTGTGTCAATAATGTAAGATGATTACGTTATCTGCTTCTGAAGTTATTAATCATTGTTGCAGTGTGCCTAGTTAAATCAGTCAACACAATCTTTTCACTGAAAGAATTTTTGTTGCCAAATAAAAACTGGTAATGCACATTGACAAATCATTTTTCCATTTAAGATAATGCAATTAAAGTTGATCTCCCAGTAAATTATCCTTCTTTTCAAAAATCAGCAAGAAAAGCCCTGCAGGTTCAAACTTTAATTATTTAAATGCTTATAAACTATACAGCTTGTGAGGTCTGGATGAGCAAATAAATTGAGGGAATGCTGAGCCCAGGCATTTCAAAACTCCTAAGCATTTAGAATAATTACTAGTTAAACCTGGAAAGCACTTATAAAAAGGTAAGAAATGCCAGAGGGAGGTGTCAGAAACAAGGAATCATCATCTAATCTTATTACTTATATATTTCATTAGTTAAAAACTATGGGGAAAAGGTACTTAATGTCACATTTGAGATTGTTGATTCTTGATTGTAAGGTAATGAGGAATTCTGTAAGATAATCAGGAACAAGTTTATGCTGATATTAACCCAGACAAGTTTCATAATGGCTGTGAGGTTTTTAGCCAGTTTTAGTGTATCAACACTGGCTTCATCAGTGGTACACAACTCATGAGCAAATCATTGCCTGAAAGCACAAATTCTTAGATGCAGTTAGCAAAAGTAACTCCTCTGAAGAATGGAGAACCTTAATCTGAAATCTGGCCTCAACGATAAAGTTATTCCTAGATCTGGATCCAAGTATATTATTGTGTATTCCTTTCCTCCTTCCTACTGTAAAGTCTAGTTGTTTTTCTGTCCCTATTTCTCTGCTCTCTACTACAGACATTCTTAAGCCTACCTTAGGGCTGCTTGAGTTTGAAACAGATGACTTGGATGTTCACCAAGCCTCCACACATCTCTCAAACTGATTCCTAAGCAGATAGTCTCCAAAGTTAAAAAGGTTTCTGGCCTTGTCAGCAGTCCATCATATTTTCACTGTGATAGGACTTACTACTCTGTATAAAGAGTTAAGAAAGGAAATTTAACCTTACCTTCACAGACACAATAGGTGGAAAAATGTGATAGTGATATATGTAGGGGAATTCAGATAATTTGGTGAGAGGGGAATTCCCTGAATTTTACTCTTATCACCTAGGAATCAATCGGGTCTAAAACATAGCTATAAAAAACATACATTGTGTCTTGGTGCCTTACTGTGAGCATGACATGGGGCTTGGTGTCAGAAAAGGGATCCCAGGTCTGGAGAAGCACCTTGGCCAAATATGAGCCAGCTACAGGCTGACACCCAAGATCTGAGGAGGGGGGCAGGCTGAACTTCAGAATGCCTCTGTGGAGACAGACAGTTTTGGATGCCTTGGAGGATTCCCAACCACTGATCAGGGGAATGTCTATCACTGCATGTCTTTACATACTCCTCAGACTTGTGTGCACCTGGGATTTGGCCTATCAGTATGTGTTGCTTTTGGTCCACGCTGTGTGTTTCAACCCAGAATTAAAAGAGACAATTGGATGATGAAAAGAGACAATTGGATGATGAAAATTAAGCAGATGTGGAAAAAACCCAAACAAAAAAATAAAGTCAGGGCTAGCTGATCAAGCTGTTGTCTGAAGCCACAAAGCACCCAAACAAACAAAACCCACAACAAAAGAAAACAGATACACGTCACAGCCTGGGACAGGAGCAGGTTCAAAC
This sequence comes from Pseudorectes ferrugineus, assembly GCA_008033365.1. Classification (NCBI taxonomy): domain Eukaryota; kingdom Metazoa; phylum Chordata; class Aves; order Passeriformes; genus Pseudorectes; species Pseudorectes ferrugineus. The sequence continues at coordinate 61,618 of QWTY01007117.1, forward strand.
TGTCACAGCATCTGGGTACCCCGCATTTCTCCTGCTGTGCTGGGGCAACATCAGTACCTGCTGTGTTTGTTGGGGCTTTCTGTGGCAGTGCTGTGTTCCTGCTTTGATTGCACCATGCCAGACATCATGAAGCAGCATTGTAAATAATACATTATAATAAAGTCATACAGGAAGGAAGGTACAGAATCAGTATCCTTGGATGTAATCTGGGTAAATTAATGGGGATTGTGCAGGAAATTATGAAAACCAAATTTTAGTAGTGCAGGTAGACACAGTATATTGACCAAGAGATTATCCTAGCTTTACTGTCTAATATCCATGGATATTAAGTGTTAGCAGAAAGAAAATAAACTCTGATTCAACACAAGAAAACACAGTTCATTATGTTCAGTATTCAAAAAGCAATTGACTGAATTCTGCTATCAGTTACAGTGGCAAGGTGAGGGGGGAAGAGGGTGTGAGGTTCTGGCCATCCATTACTTTGTTCATGTGGAAAACCTCTGCAAGAAGTTTGCAGGGGTTTATTTCCCAAAATTGTCCTAGTCTTTCCCCATTTCTTCCTTACAGCTGTGTCCAGTATATCTACCAAAATAAGCCATATTTTGATACGTATTTTGTGTGGCTATTGCATGCAAACACACAAAGTACATGTGGAGTATTAATGAGGTTGTGTTTGGGATCTTCATCTGGCTGGAAGTGCTCCCAAGGGTTAATCTGGCATTACTCTTTCAGGAATTTATAATGATGTTCATACTTCCTAAAGCAGGAATTACACATGTGAAAGTATAGTAATGTGTTTGGAAATGAATACTTAAAAAAGTGAGGAAAACATACATGATATTCTCCAAATCTTCTTCTCATGATTTAATTCTGTGTTAAAGGTTGTATTTATTTCTAAGAAATATCTTGTATTGCACCTGCAATGGACTCTGTTTAAAAGACTAGACTCCGTTCCTGAAAATTTGTCCTGTCTACTGTGTGGTGTGCCCTACCTCTCAGCCTGGGTGCACCAAGGTACATGAAGAAACGTCTTTGCTTAAGCCTCCAGTGAAATTACATATTAATTTAAAGCATGTAACCAAGGAAAAATAGTGTTCAATTACCATTAAAATTTAATGTACTTGCATAAGCATTTCATAGCAGTGTCAGGCTGAGGATACAGAAGTACAGAGAAAAATATTCAAATATGAAAGCCCATTATTGTTTTTTTCTCTCTTGGACAAAAATGAATAATTAACTTCCAGGTTGGAGGCTTACTATTACTTTACATTCTTTTTTTCATTGCTCTACATTAAAATATATATAAGGACACATCTCTATGTGTATAATGCATTGTGTTCATGTATTTAAAGAGCATTAGGTGTAGAGCTGGGGTTTAAAACAGACCTAAGTAACTCAAAAGTCTCCCTGTCACTGCTTTTTAAAAGTACTTTGAGATCTCAGTAATCTAGGTCCTCTGACAAATTTGCCCTTCAGTCCCTTGTTAGAGTCCAGCACTACGAAGTGTAGGTGATATGAGTTCACCCCAAAGCTGTGCTTTGACAAGCTGCTTCCTGAAGCAAAAGGAGAACTGCCTTGACTTCTCTTTATAGTCACTCTATGTCCTTGGTGTTGCATTCCTTCCTCTTTTCTAGGGTCCAGAAACTGGATTTGTATATGTACAAAGACAACGGTACTGTCTTTTTTTTACCGTCTGCTGAATATGAATATGTGGCTGAGAACTTAGAAACCTAAACAATTGCTCTAGAAATAGTAGCCCTTTACTGTGAACCTGCATCAAACACAGTCTTTCCAAGCAGTTTCCTACTATTACCTGTGTTCTTAGCTTGTGTGGGTTTTTGTTGGGTTTTATTTAACATGCTGAGGGTCTCTTGAGACTAATCTAAAAGAAATCAGCTTTTTTTCCCTCCAATTAAATATTTTTATGTGACACTGAAACTAATTTTTTCAATAGAAGTTTCCTCGAGTTCCTGATATCCCGACAGACTTTCTGGAGAGAGAAGAGACAGGCAGTGCATTCTCACTTATAACTTGGAAATAACACAATATGGGAGATCCATATTCACATTCTGTGTCCTAGTCATCACCAGCTCAATAAAGTCATTGACTAGTCTCTGGCTGTAATATCTTGGTTTTGGAATTAGTTTGGTTTTGGTTCCATGATTTTTAAGGTCTCCATTTTACTTTGGATGGGAAAGAAACAAAGCTTGTGGAATGTGAAACAACTCTCTTCCTACTTCCCTGCCTTCCCTAGAAGTATCTTGTAGTAAGACAAAGAAGAGCAACCTGTCTTCCCAACCTCCCTGATATACAGCAGAGGGTATTTCAACTGGGAGCTGTGCTCTAGAAAATCCCCAAAATCCTCGCTGCTTCATCATAACTGGGATTTTCATGAGGATTTTGCCTGCAAAAGAAGCACTGTGTATGTCTGTCTTAGGTGTAGTTGCACCAACAGATAGGAGAGAATTTTCCTTGAAGATCTGATTGCTTTAAATATCAACATGCACTGTGTACATAATATTTATGAATAAATGTTATTTAATCAGATATTTTCTTCCGAAAACAAATATGTGTCTTCTCTTTTAATAGGAAAAGAAACCTATGTGTAGAATGTATAAAGCATTACTACTGACAAATACACTGGACCTTTAACTTGTGATAAATATGCAGGACCACAGGGTTGCAAGACAGTTTCATTTTGCTCTATCACAGGAATCTCCAGTGGCACAAATATCTGAAGAGATCCAAGAGAGATAAAATTAGAAATACAGATACAGAATTCTACGTATCTTCTGTGAGTTCACCCACTCATGTATAGTTAAATTTAGAAAATATTTTCATTTATATGGCCTCTATTCATGTTCCTTCTTAAAGAAAAAAACCCCAAACAAACAAAACCCACGACAAAACAAAACACCGAAAACTTCTCAAAACAACCCCAGAAACAAGTTAATATTCTTTCTGCAGAATCACTGCACACAGGTACAGCTCTATTCTAAATCTGCTCTTTGTCATCTAATAATGTTCAATGCTCTGTTGTACCCTCATCTGCATCTGCATGAGTAGTTTGCCTTTATCTCAGAAAACTTGAAAGCCTCATCCTGAGTTCAGAGGTGTTCTGCTAATTGCTGCAGAAAGATCTATGATTTAACCAGGAAACTTCAGGTTCAAAGTACTTGTAAATCACTTCAAAATTACTCCAGGTGAAACACAAAAAAGAGGCATGTTTATTTTTTTGGCAATTTTTGCTCCTTATTCACAGAATTCAGCCAGCAATTTTCTTCACCTACTTGTTATAAATCGTTCAGGAAAAAACAAAATAACCCCACAAAATCCTACAACACTGACTCCTCCCTTGTGATTGGCCTTGCCTTCCACCTTCCCATTCTCTGAAAGAATACACTTTTCTATATCTACTGGTTGAAGCCCCAAGGAACTCTTCCCCATGAAATGGAAAGTGTTCGGGTTGCAGACTCTGAGATGTGAGGCCATCTGACACGATTGAAATGGAGCAATTTACTCAGCTTCTTCTCAAGGTAATGTTGTAGTACTAAGCCACCATAGGACCATAGTTTTGACACTCAAAAAGATACCACTGAACCTGTGGCTTTTAATCTTTTGTTTGCATGCAAAAAAGAAAAACAAAAGTTCCAATGAAACTGTAGGCTACTCTACAGTAAATTTAAGCTCACTGACTTGGGTCTCTTTTTCTACATTTTTTTCCTAAAAATAGCTCATGAACTTCCTGGGACCAAAGAAAATAGTTTATAAATGTAAAGCATGGTTGTAAACCAAATATTGGACCTCAACTCTTTAAGTTTACATACAAAAAGTACTTTCTATCTTACTTTCTGACTGAGATGGTATTTTCGTTTCAGTTTTAGTTTCCATTTATTTCTGTTTCAACCAAAATCACTAACAGTCTCTATTTCCTCTACCCCTTTCTTTCATTGCTTCTAACTGCTTGCCTGGAATGTCCTGCACATCACAAATGTTTTCTGCCCCCCACTTCAAACTGAATGCATGTAAGGAAAAAAAAAGTTAGTCTGCAGTCACTCCTCTGCTGTCTTATCTAATAAGGTGCAGTGAGACTTCGATAATTTGTGAAAAGTCAAACACTTTCCAACTGAGCCTTGTCATGGTGACTCCAATGAATGCATCACAGAAATGCAAGCTCTGAAATTTCTCCCTCAGCCCTGGAGGAGATGTGCCCTCTCACACCCCACAGGAGAACCACAGAATTTCCTAGGCTGTCCCAGAACACATGCAATGCTCAAGACAGCATGCGGAAATACGGTGAAATGTAAAGAACAGTGGGAAAGGGTGGCTAAGCTTAAGAGAGACTGGCATGAAAAAGTGGGATAGCAGAGAAGTTCTTATTCCTAGTGGTTATAAAAAAGCATAATACTGTAACTGTAGAAATCACAGTGTTGCTGTATCCAAGAAACTGTAAAATAGATCATTCAGATGAAATATATAGCTATAAAGTCACGGCATGGCTTGAAAAGGTCATGGTTCTTATTTGAAGGGCAGACTCAGTAGAAAGAATGTTATGCATGCTGGAAATTATAGGGAAATTTCTTTAGGTCGAGATGCATAAGGGAGGTGCACATGCTTCCCCTCCTTAGCTGAAGGATTTCTACAAGGAGCATAGGATCTCCAGGGGACATAGGGTTCAATTTCCTCACTGGACTTGTGATGCACAGACTTCAGAAATTTTGTGTCAGTCTAGCATCTGATCAAAACAACAAAACACCCTGATAATTTTTCTCCTGTTTATGATCATGTGTAGTATATTAAATTTTCTTTGGGGAGATGGCATTTTTTCATTTTTAGGCATTTCATAGTTTTCCAATGAATAACAAAATGATATGCATAAATGATGAAACAGTGGAGCCTTAACAGAAAGTTCATTGAGTTTATCTATTTTCATCTGAGAAAATTGCTGTCAGTTCATATTGCAGCTCTCCAGGTTGAAAATGCATCTTTCATCATGGGTGAGACCCACATCTTGCTTTCCTTGTGTGTCAGTTCAGAGCTGTTCCTTTCACTGAGGTGAAACAACTGTGACAGTACTGTACTGGAAGAAAATTCAAATTCTATCCCCAGCAATTTGCACAAATTTTTATTTGTCTGTCTGTTCATGAACAAAAGCCTTATATATTTCAGGTTTGGGATTTTTTTCAATGGATTAAAAAAAAATTAGATTGAAAAATCTTATTCTCACAAGAGTGAATGCACGTTAGTATTCACAATTCAAAAAAGTTGTAACCAGTTTCCCATTCCTTCAGTGTGTGTTTGGAAAGTTTAATGTACTCCTTTTAGCAGTGAATTCCTCTTTACATGTCTAATCTGACATATAGCCACCAGAGAAGAGATTTCAGCTGGTAATTTGGAGACCGAAAATCTAATTTTTTTAGGATGTTAGTCACTTACTTAAAGGTAGGAGATAATTCTGAACTTCCTCCTTTCTTAAGCTGCAAAATTGAGATGATTACTGGTTTTTTTTTATTGTTCCATAGCTTTTTGAAGAAGAATCAATTCCTGTCTGACAAAATAAACTATTTTAGAAAAAAAAAACTTAGAAGAGATTTGTGCCACTTGAAAATCCAGGGTAAATAAAGAAGGTTCAAGAACTTCTGGGGAAAAAATAATATCTGACTTCTGGAAAAATTCTGGGCAAAATCAAAGGAATATGTCTGATATCAAAGGCTGAAGTTAAAAACCTTTGGCTAATGTTCAGTCATCATACTTTACTGAATTAATTAAATAGCTTAAAGCTGGTCTGGCCTAGAGAAAGGTTGTTTAATGCAGGAAACCTCAGTAAGGACTTAGTTCTAGTGAGCTATGAAATCTCCTAGAGCTTCCCATTATGAAATCTAAAGAGCTTTCAGTAGAAGCCCATCTGCTTTTCCATTTGCCATGGAGGTGGCTTGTAGCAAAGACTCCACTAACATTCTGATGCACTGACCACATTTAGGATGCATCCATAAATACTTCCCAGGCAAGTCTTAGAGGACATTTAAAGGGGATTACATCTTTATTGCTGTAGCTTCAAAGACAAATAAGACCTGCCCTTTGCCATTGCATTGAAGTTAAATTAAATAAGTGAAATTTTGCAATTTTGCTCCCTTTTTCCCCCCCTAGTCATCCTATGACAGCTATTTTTCATGAAGTGGTTTTTCTGGGTAAAACAGGTCTTTGGTTCCACCTAGTCCAGACAAGCAATTCAATGCTGGATGAAGAAATGTAGATTATTGCTTATCTCTTCAAGATGGCTGAGAGGTGACAGGAGAGAGGAAGTCCACAAATTTCTGTTGTGACTGTGGTAAATTTTTCATTATGATTGAAATGTGCAAAGAAAGCTTCGAACAACAGCACTGTGAAGACTTGAAAACTGATGTAGTGTGCTTCAAAGGGATTTTTTTCAGGGATTTATTTTCCTATTTTTTACAGCCAATTTTTTTTTTATTAATTCGTCAGTGACTTAAACCTAGCTCTCTGTGTCAGAGGTCAAACTTGCACTGATTTCAGACCTCTCATATTTATGCCTTGATACAAGTTATTTGTTCCAGATAAGCATCTAAACATTTGAATACTTCTCTGCATCAAAACTTAACTCCAGACCTTTTGAACTCCACTCAGTACTGCTACAAATCTAATCCATTCATGAATATTCATCCAAGGTAACAGTAATTGTGATGCTATTGTGTCACTTCTACATAATTGAAGGCTCTTCAGCAACACCTGTGAAACCTGTCTGACTTTTAAACTAAGCATAGCTATCTTTTTTTTTTTTTATGTTTATATTCTATTATATCACAAATACCACCCTGGGAACATGGTCAAACAGATGATTTTGAGAGTTGCACTCTAAGGAAATGAGGGAAACATAAAAACATTCTTCAGGGAAAAGTAAATTAGAAGGATTGGTTTCATTAGAAGACACATAAGCTTTTGTGATCCATCTGTTGGCAGTAGCTCTCCTTACTAAATAGATCTGGTTTGTAAAGAAAGAGAAAAAAAAAAGGCAAATTTTAAAAAAACCCTCTGGGAGTTAAAAGGCAGAAATCAGAGTTCTTAGAATTTTCCCAGTGAGAGAGAAAATAGTATTTGTCCTGTGCAGAACAGGTGGCTTTTTCTCAAGCCACAGATGTCCTGAAATTGGAGACAAAAATCTGATGACAGACTGCTGAAGGACATGAGACATATTAATGCAGACCCTCTCCATCTTCATGCCTCAACACTGACATGGATTCCTTGTCCACATCTGGGACAAAGTCCTTCAGGAGGAACCTGTACTGATAGCTACTCAGACAAAGGGGCTCAGACAGATTCTCTCTTGCTTTTCTCTGACCCTTGAATACTTTTGGTGAAATGGTGCTTTTAGTGATGCTTATCCTCTCTTTTCATGCAGTTGGCTGCTCTCAAAGGTAGCAACCCTAATTCCCACATTGGGTGGGCCTGCGGCTAGCTTTGGGCTGGGCTTCTTCCCTGTCAGGCCTACTGCATCCACCACTCCCTCAGAAGAAAATTATGCCTTGGCTCATTTTTTCCTGTTTTTGGAATACATATTTTTTCTGGATGCTGCAAGCTCCCTTCTGATGACCACCAGCATTACTATTTCTATAGGCCTGAAATTGGTATGCAAAATCTCCATCCTCGTTACCAGCCAACCCTTTTCTCTTGGTTTTAAGCCACCATGGAAACTGCATCCAATTGTCTGGTTAGCTACAGCTATGGGAGATAACGAGGTCGTTTAGCAATCTTTCCAAATTATTACCCCATGGGACTTTTTTCTTGGCTTCATTTTTTGTTAGTCTTATTTTCTCTGTCTGTAAGCCACAAACCTGAAATTTCCTGAATTTGTATAATATAACTTACAGAACTCCTGCAGAGAATTGTACCATTTCAAGGCAAGAGATTCTTCACATTCTTCAGGACTAGACTGAAATATTTAGATGGATAGAAAATTCCCATCCAGGAATGGTAAAGTTTTTGGCTGGAAGACCTGAAAATCTATTCGTTCCTTCAATTTACAATATATGAAATAGTGCTTTGGAAAACTGTTTGGAGTGAAAGTTAGGGAATGATAATTAGAGTGATACCAGCTGTAATGTCTGAGGAATATTTGAAGAACAGAGGTAAACAACATCATCTGGAATACAGAATGTCTAAAAGCATTTTAGGTGGTTTTTCATTGGGTGTGGGGAAGAAGTAGACTGAAAAAATCCAGAAATTTTCTGAAAGTACTGAAAGTGATCAGAAGGGTATTATTAGTCTGGCATTTTTGCATGCTCTGCAGGAGTCCAGATGCCAGGTCTACTTCGATGTTTTAGAACTTTAATTGAGCTTAAAGAAATGAATCTTTAAACTCTGTGAAAAGTTACTTTCTTCAACATCATTGTTTTATACTGCATAGAGACTCAAAAAATCGAGTTTTCCAGGTCTCTCAAGATCCAGAGCCAGAACATTAGCTTTAAAGAGGGTAAAGCCTGCAATCCTTCTAACTTCAGTCATTTGTGGTTAGCCTGACCTCATGTTCCTATCTTAAGCATCTCCCAGCCACAAATGTTAGCACAGGCAGGGGCAGGGGCCCCGGAGATGCCCTTGTTGCGAAGAAATCCAGTCTGCCAGGGCTCTGTATGGAGGAAGAGGGAAAGAGTCTTCTTTCTTCAACTTTGCAGAATAAACACACATATTCTGGCCCCAGACTGTGTTTAATCTACTAGTTCTGCTTGTGCAGAACAAACAGTTCAGTGTGGACTCTTCTCAAGCCAAAACCTGAAAAACCCACACAGCACATTATGCCAGGCTAAAGGAACATGTAAAATGCAAAATAGCCACTCCTGAATTCCTGATTAGAGACACTAGGATAATGCTTTCTATCCTTCCCTTGCAATCTTGTCTGAAATGGACATCATGAAGGTAACTTTATTAATATTTCACACTTCAGTAATATTTCAGGCAATGTCATTTGACAATAAAGCAAAAATGCACTTCTGAGCTACTTTAGTGACATCTCTCTAACATGCTTGACATGCAAGACACAGATTCATCTTTTAGATGATTAGATAACTGGATTCTTTTTCCCCTTTGATGTCTAGCTCCCTTTTTGAGTCCTAGATTCATAATGTATATCTTCTTTACTTAGTTCAGTGCTAAGTTCTGAATTGCTTCCCAGTTTTCCATCAAATATGAGTCATGGGCCAAGTCTGCCTTAGATAACCTGCAGAGCTTGAAGTATACAGTCCAGCTTGAATCCAGTGAGGAACATTTCTGTTCAGTTCAATAAAAGCTTTGCGGATTTTTTTTATTTTCTTTTTTTTTTCCTTCCTCCCCTCCACAAACCTCTAAAACTGTAAGAAAAATTAGTTCATCCCTGACAAGCCTACGTTAAACCTTTCAGGCTTGTGAAGCTTTTTCCAATATACTCAGGAGGAAGAAATTCTTCCAAAGCACAAGTGGTGTTTTCAGTTGTAATAGGTGTAATATTAACGCCGTTTTGGTATTATTTCAGCAGTCATGTACATAACAGGGCTCTATAGATAAAAGCATTTTTTTCCTTGGCTATTTATTATTCTCTTTGAAACAGCAAACAGATGTTAAAACCAATAGAGAACATTTGTTTCAATTGTTATTTTGCCTTTCAAATGGAGCAACTGAGTAGACTGACATGAACATTGCTTATTTAATTCTGCTTGATATAGAAATGGCAAATAAACATTGTTTTTACATACATGTCCAGGCATACCTTCTTGCAATGTAATATGGTAGATTTCTGGCAGCTGCAGCTCATGATAATACAGGAGTACACCACAGATTTAGTTCAGTGGCATACCTTTTTAAGATTTTGTCCCTTTCTGGTATAGAATGATATTTATTATTGATTCAGTCTGCATCATGAAAACTGGCAAAGCAGACCTGATTGTTTGGCCAATCATCTAATTTTGTGCAATTCTTCTCTTTTATTACACTTGATTGAATCAATTTTAACATCCCTGACTACTTTCCATATATTGTGTGCCTGATCATTGGATTAATTCTCATTTGTTCCTTGAAGGTATAGGCATAAAATAGATTGGGCTTTTGTAAAAGGATCCTGACAATTATGGTTTTTGTTTGTCACTAAATACATTCAGGTAAATTCTCTCCAATTTCAAGATATTTTCTTGGAGTAAGATTCATCCTATCCATGCCATACCAATGTTACTACTGCACACATACTGCTAGTCTAAACATGAATGTTTCACTTTTGAGCATGACCTTTTCCAGGTCAGTATGGGATAGCTGGGCATTATGCAGAGCTAAACATATTTCTTTTGCATTTTTGCTGTGTGCTAAGGCAAAGGCTGAATATCTCAGATTCCTAAGAGAAAAAACATTTACAATTAAACCTAAAGTGAGTAGACCTATCTTTTGCAAAATACACCTTCTGCATCTCAATCTAAATCCAGTGCTTTAGACAGACCAATGCTGAAAATTATGTATAAGCTGACATAGTGCATTCTAATCAAATAAAGTTATATGTCATAGCTTCCTCCTGCAAAAAAATAGCTTTTTCAACAAAGTGGAATTTTTGTGTTGAAAAAAACCCTTTAATTTCAATTTTTTTCTGTAATCTATAATATTTATGCCAGTATTTTATGTAAATGAAAATAAAGACATAAAACTATATTGGGGTGTGTGCGAGTCAGCACAGACAGGCAACCTCTTCACAGAGAGTGAATTTATTGCCATTATTGTGCTAACCATGGGATCCCCAAAGAAACACCATGGCAGAGTTGAAAATACAGGCACCATTAAACTCAATTCCTGCTAGACGATCACCAGCCTGCTGCCCACACCTATTTATCAAGGATTATTCCCAGCTACAAGGTCACTTGAGCATATTTACAATCCTACTTGCCAGTCTTCAGCTTTTAATCCATTCCTTCCCACAGGGTAATATCATAAGAAATACATCTGTAAAAAGCAAGTGCAGTCATTCTCCAGTTGGTTAAAAAAAAAAAAAAAAAAATCCTGCTTGGTTTACAAAACTTTGATCTGGTTAGAAACTTCTGAAATATCAGTTCTATCTCAAAGTAGTACTGTAAATGCAAAGTTTCCAGAGCTTTAATTTGACCAAATACACCATACTATTTCCTTCTTTGAGCATCAAGTTTGTAAGTTGTACTCGTATTACTTGCTTTTGACATTGACACTAGATTTTCTTTGAAGCCATACTTGCAGGAGCAACTCGAACTGTATTCAAATGTCACTATCTTAAATGGTTTGGAGATTGAATGGTAGCTGAAGTGGTAAGATAGAAGGAGAATAGCAGACCAGTTGTCTGGAGGACAAAGGTTTTTAATCTGAGACTATAAAGGCTTTTATTTTGTAATATTTTGTAGATAATTTTGTAATTAATTTTGTCCATTCATTCTTCATCTGCCGAATCCTCTACAAAGTGGGTGGTGACAGAGGTTAAGAGTCCAGCACATCACATTACAGGCTACATAATGCTAAGCCTTTATGACATCACCACAGATTCATAGAACATCACTAAAATAAAGAAAAAGATCATAGTTTGGTTTGGGTTTATATATTCATTTTTGTATTTATTTTCTCTTTCATTTTGGCAAAAAATCCAATATCTTTTCTGATTGGTAACTAGATATATTTAGTCTTATCCTTCACTTGTCATTACATTCAGCACAGAAATGTAAAAGAAGCAACAGATTCATTGGGTGTTCACATTCACTCAGTAGTAGGAGATAAGTAGAGGATTTTTTATTGTTGTTTATGGTTCATGTTGATCTTTGGATAAACTACTTTCACTTCAGGAAAAAAAAGTGTATTTTCTTCTAACTCAGACACATGGAACTGCGTTTTATTTTACAACCATCATCTCATATTGGTGCATACTTTCTTTCATTTTGCAGGAATGATATCAAAAACCCATAGTGTGTGATGTCATTTAATCAGTTTTGCTTTAATTTAAGAGCATTCCAAGCTGAAATACACTCTGGGATAGAACTATCTTGAATTCTGTAGTCAATTTTAGTCGCTCATTTAACAAAATCAATTTAAACTCAAGATATGCCTGAGCAGGAACTGAACAAAAGCTGACTGATGAATTTAAGTATTTGCTCTGTGGTATGTAGAAGTACTTCCAATTTCTTTGCAAAAAGAGTGTAGATTTAAGTATGAAGTCAAATCACCTGTAAGGAGGAATTCTCAGTGATGAGAGATTCATATCCTTGTAATATAATGCAGAGAATAAAGTAAACTCCCTTCCTGCAGAGAACAATTTTTCCTACATTTTTTTCTAATAATGGAACCATACACAGTGCCACCAGGCATTCCTTATGTTAGAATCAGCAGCTGCATATTTGACCTGGGCAAGATGTAGAATCATAGAATCATTCAGGTGGAAAATGACCTTTAAGACCATTGAGTCCCATTGTTAAGCCAGCACTGTTGTCACAAAGTTATTCTAGCAGTGCAATATCTTTCTCAGAAATGTGTTTTCTAGACATAGTAGTGTTTTGAAGTATTTGATTTCATATGTATTAGTCTAACTTTTCCCCCTCAAAATTAAACAAAATACTAATTGTTGTACATGGTTTTAAACAAAAGGCAGTAGATAAGTAAAATAAAGTAGAAAACATTGTGTAGTCAATTAGACCACACTATTATTTAGTCAAATAAAAGTAATTTTATGGTGTTACTATTTTTTTCCCTACAAAAAATATGGTTAATATCTGCCCGTCTTTCTGGGCAAGCTTTAAAAAATAGTGCTCAAAAGAAATCACAGGCTTACTTCGAGGACTTCAGTAAAAATAGATGAAGGAATACATGTAAAACTCCATCTCATGAAGTGTCTTTCACATGGATTAGCACGAATATCTGCTCGGAGTAGTAAATTTACTTTTCAGATTTGCAATTATAGTCAGAAGCCAAGTGCCACAGTCCTCATTCCTGTATCTTCAACCAGAGTATTATTGCAGCATTCTGGCAGCACTATTACTCTCTAGTTACTATTATCTAATAATTAGGGGTGTTGCAAGCTAGGCACATATTCTTTCAAATTCTAAAGAAGAACTGTGCAAAGGGTAGAAATTATATTGGCATCAATAATAGATGAAGGATTTGTTCTGATGGAATTATAACAAGGAACAGGCTACCATGCAAGGATTAATAAAAAGCAGTAGAAAATTATCTTTCCAGCTTGTATACCAAAGCATTTTCTGGACATGACTGATCAATGTGCAAACGTTGCAGATAATAAGATTTAAGGGGTATAGGCCCTCTGATGATGAAAAATGTCAGGCATAATAAACAATGCTCTCTTTCCTGTAGTGATATGCATCTTTTATAGGCATTTGTTACAATTCAATATACCTAAGAGAACATTTAATCTGTTTTCTCCTTTGATTTGATAGGGTTTTTATATCATCTTCATAGTACTTTCATACATATAAAAGAAAAAATTTCAGCGAAAAACCAAGCTGAACAGAATGAAGTCTCTGAACAAATGAAAATATTCTTCATTTTTAGAGCAATATATTAGATTCTCAAGCTCCTTGAAAAGAGATTTAAACAAAATGCGAAGAGCATACGATTGTTGATGTTTTTAATAGTCTTTTAAAAGGCAAGTTTGATGTTTGTTGAAACACTTTCTTTTCTTTCTACTCAGTCTTCTTTCAGCTGGCTTTTTTTCTTTTGAAGCTTTCCAATTAGACCTTTCTATTACTATTAAAAGCAATTAAATGAAACACATCTTAAGTAATTTTCTCAATTGAGACTATTATATCTACATTTTCATCATAGAAAGAAAATCACTCCTACTATGTATTTCAATTATTTACCCACATCTCTTGGTATTGTTTCTATTTTCTGGTCTAATTAGATTTTTAAGTAATCCAGTTTTATTTCTACCTAAACCACAGGAGAAACACGTAAGTGTTTCATTATATGCAACTAATAATCTCATATATTCCTAAATATAATAAAAATTTATAAATCTGCTCAAATGATACACTTTGAATATTATAAATACACTGCTTCCGGTGTTATTTCACAACCAATGAAAACCAATTTTCAAAACAAAAAGTCTTCCTCAGCAAAAAAATAGAACATTTGGAAATTCTTTAGCAATACAAAACCGCTGATAAATCAACCCTATATTAATACCATTGAAATGAAATATTTAATGACAAAATTTTGACAGTACAAAATTTTCAAGCAAAGAGAATAATGTCATTAGAGCAAAATCTGTTAACTCACTGTTGAACTTTCCTTTGCAAGCATACGCATTGCTTGATAGACAGCTCCTGTCTGTATTTGTAAGAGAATCTGCTGTCACTTCAGGATGCATTGCTTCCTACCACTACCTCCCAATGAGTTTTGGAGGTGTCTTCAGGTGTGTATCCAGTCAGCAGCCTGCAGAGACACTGCCTGTTGCTCACTCCTTCAACCATCAAGCAGAACCTGAACATGGTAAACATGAGTAAAGCCTGAAACTATCTAGACAGAGCATAGGGTCAAATGACAAAAAGATGAAATTGTGGTGAAATATGGATTTTACCATCCCTGAAAACTCTGTCAAAAACATTAAAGTATTATTTGCTTTGGGTTCATACATAAATATGTGCATTTAAGGCCAATTTGTCTTGTATTTCTATATATAAGGTAGGGTAATTTTTGTTATATAATAATTTTTTTATCTATTAAAAAAAAAATTTAAATGTATATATTCAACCTTAATTGTCCAGTAAAAATAGTAATTTCATTTATATGTGCACTGATGTCCTTCAAATTTCTATTAGCAATTTCCTGTTTGGTCTTTCACAGAGGCATGGATGTGAGGGATATTACACATACAGATCAATAAAATCTATAAAAGATCTATAAAAGACAGTAAGATGTCATGGAGCTACACCATAATCTGCTTCACCGTTGAACAAACACAAGATGGTAAAACACTGAAGTACTGAGTCATGAGGTGTCAGCTTGGGAAGAGCATTTAAAAAACAATCTTTTTTGTTTCATTATCAGAGATACTGTGTGGGGTGGGGAGACTCAGTGTGTATTCATACAGAAGTATTTGCTTGTGTTCCTCTTCCAGATAATTATTAAAACTTTACTTATCTGATTACCTCAAACTTACTCTTTGGGAAATACTGATAACATATCCTTGTCTACTATAAGTCTGTGATGTTCTTTATCCTTTTACTTTTTCTTTTATTTTAACGTAAGTACTGTTCTATGTTGTTCTCACACACACACAGAGAGACACACAAAACATAAACACACTGCTGTTTATGTGTTTTTACAAAGGGAACATTCAGGATGTAAACAACTACAGAAGAAAATCTATTGGAAGTGTCAGAGCTCTGTGACACAGAAGTCTATGCCCCATGTCTAACAACTACCACTTTTGTTTCTTGTTATGTCTGTTTGCTTTCCACAGGGGAGAAGGAAGAGGAAAGATGCCAAAGGAAATGAAAGAGGGGAAGCAATGGTAGAGTTATTACAGTTAATTGAAATTCTACAATATTTGTACAAAAGAAAAATGTCAGATACTCAGCAGCTATAAATCAGCATTGGTTTTTGTCAAATAAATAAATTACACTGATTACAGGATGTACAGAAAGTTTTATATTCCATTTTTATAGTGACAAAGATGTTCATATGGGGGTGGGAGTGTACTGTAAAAGATACATCTTTTATCAGACAAAATACCTCAACAAAACTTTTTTGGAGGTAGTAAATTTCCCTGGGAACTCAGTAGAATCCTGTAAGTTGCAGCCATTCTGTTCTCTGAAGTCCCTGCAGAGGTTATCATAAACAATTTCACACATCATTGCCAAATGAGAGACACACCTTAATCTAACTACTTGCAGTGCTGGAAGCAAACCACCAGAACTCTTATCAGATATCTTGAAGAAGTTACAGCACTTTACAGTAGTTTGTCCATAGCAGCAAAAATTACTTTTCCTTCGTTATTGTACATCTGACCTTGAATAAATACATAAAAACTGGAAGTCTGCTTTTAAGAAGAATTATTATTGCATCTGGCTAACAGTCCCAGGAATCCCACTTCTACCCACATTGTCACCTACTCTCTCTCTAAGCTCATGTAGCTCACAGACTTCAGTGTGGTACCTTACACTTTACCATCAGGTAAGTGAAGAGATGGGCTTTCAGTGTGTCAGTGAATAGCTCACACTGACTTCAGTGGGAATTCTGTGTGCAGAGTAAGACCCTGAATCCAAAGGGATAAACACAACAAAATCTTCTGTGAAGCCCATGGGTGCCCCCAGGAGCTGAGGATGCTCAGAGTTCTTCAGATTCAGCCCTTCATGGCCATGTCCTGGTACAGATGGGCAAAGTTTCCTCAGCACTGGTACCCATGGAACTGCTGAGAAGGGAGGTGATATGCCATCAGAGATTTTACTGGGAATATTAAAGAAATTTTATGAGGGTCAGCCTGGAATAAGTAATTTATATGTTTAACAAAAAAGAGGAATACAAGCAGATTTTATCAGAGAAGGGGAAAATACCTTCTTAAAATCAAATAAAATATTCCTGTGACTATTTCGTGGTCTTTTTTATCCCTATGACAGACTTCAAAAATTAACTGATGCCTCCAACCACTCAAGTAATGGTGCTCTCAAATCTGTGTTAGCCACATAATTCAGTGAAATCCAGGGGGGATCCTTAATACAAACAAAAATGGAAAATCTGGTGGTCAGCATCAGCACACCCAGTAACTGCAGTAAAAATGGACAGAATTTATGATATAGAGTGTTTCAACTTAGAGTTAGCAATTACGTGGGATTGTTTGCATTGCCTTCAGTGCAGCATAATATAAGCCATTCTATTTACATCTGTATGAGAGAAATGTCATTTGGGGAGCAGTTTGTTAAATAGCTGTAAATAGCAGT
Source organism: Pseudorectes ferrugineus (assembly GCA_008033365.1). Taxonomy (NCBI): domain Eukaryota; kingdom Metazoa; phylum Chordata; class Aves; order Passeriformes; genus Pseudorectes; species Pseudorectes ferrugineus. The sequence continues at coordinate 78,552 of QWTY01007117.1, forward strand.
TTTAGTACCCTCTTTGCGTTGCTTTATATCTCTTTGTTTTGCTGGAGAAGAGTGAGACCATGATGCTCTGCTGACTCCTGCCCCTGCAGCTGCAGAATCCATCCCACAGTTTCTGGGAGAGGGTAGAGGAGTAGGGCTCTCCGTGCCTCTGCCTCATTTCTCTTCATATTGACATCTCAGGTCCTAAGACAGCTAGAGAGGTAAACAGTCGCTGAATGCTTTCCTCTATATCATTCCTGCTTCCTTTTTGGTGCTCAGGATCCCCAGGACCTAAGCACACCTGAATTCTTAAGGCTCAACTATATCTTATCCCTTGATTTTCTGTTTCTCCCCCACTTTCCAGATGAGCTTTATGGCTGTATTCCAAATATGCATTATTTGCCTTTCTCTTCATTCTTCATCTTCCTTCCAATTACACAGCCTTTCAGTCTCTGTGTTATAGATCTCTCTTCTCTGCTTTTCCCATTGCGATATCAAATCTCTCAGTGGGCAGCTTTTCAGCACAGCATGCCATTTGTCACACACATGCATAAATTGCTCTTCCCCCCTGCAAAAAAAAAAAAAACCAAAAGAATCCCGGGTGAAATCCATTCATGTGGTGATTGGACTTCCCTGAACAAAGTACTAACATCAGCAGCCTGATTCAACCACCGGATGGTCTCCCCACAAAAATCTCACAGACATGCAAAGGGGCTTGGGATTAACAACATAAAATCAATCCTCTTTAAATTTGGTTCAAGATGCTAAATATGTGGGTATATATATATATGTATTTTTTTTTTTTTTAATTAGTTATTCCAATATTCCTTGGCTTCGAATGGGAATCATAACAATGACAGCACAGCTGAAATGTGTCTCCCCTCCCAAAATGGAAAAACTCACACGCTCAGAGGCTCCTCTCTCAAGGGTGTACCAGCTTTGCTGGAACATCTTTTTTTCTCTGGCATATTGCTTTGCAGCACTCTCCAGTTTTTGTATTGGCCTCCTGAGCTTTACAGTAATGAAAATCTAGAATAGTTTACAACAACTAGTATAAATTTTATATATTACTTAGTCCTGTATTATAAGACTACCTAGAGGTCGTAGGCAATGCCATATCCTCTTGCACTGTGGACTGTACAAATCCCTAATAAAATGTACCCATTGACCCTGAGATTTTAAATAAACAAGGTACAGTGTGAAGGAGGACAAATGCATCCGCCCTATTAACATGCAAAGAACTGAGAAATTAAGAGGCTTACCAAGATAGAAAAATTGTCCATAGAGAAGTCTGGAATGGCAGCAAGTTTCAGAGAAACTGCTTTTCTTCTTATTGACATGTCATATATATTTGAATATTTTGGTTTTAAAAAGATAAAAATAAATAAAAATTGAATGACAGAATATGAAAAGAAATGTATATATATTAGAGTAGCAAAAAATAAAGCAAAAATATATAAGTTTCTGAGTAAACAAAGGTTTAAATTGTCAGCTGCTCTACTCAAGATATGTCATGGAGATTTAACCCTCTGAGCTTCTGAGAGACTAGAGTTTGAAGATCAATGAGTTTTGGAGCAGGACAAATGTCAGGTATTTTCATATTTGGTAAAGGACACTGTATTTTCAATTTTGCTGTAATTCAACCTGGAGAGAGAGGACTGAGTAGTGAACTTCAGCCCATCTGAAAGGGTCAGTTAAACTATAACTGATAAACTATAACTGATAAACTATAACTGATAAACCATAACTGCACCACCCACCTCAGCACCCCTCTGCACCTATGTGAGGCATCAATGTACATCACACCATGTGTGTCAAATGCATATAACCATGTCTGCTAAACAAGCAGATTAAGCAGTCAGATATGGAATGGGGCATCAGTACCAAATTGTTCTAGAAGACAAAACATCGACGTTTTGCACAAACTGATGGGTATACAAGTATCAAACAGAATCTGGAGTATGAACAAGAGCAGATGCCATGTATTTCCTTGAATGACAGTGGGGAGTCTCCACTTTCTCTTGTCATTTTTCAAGCTGACAGGGAGGACAGACTCCAGCTGGATAAGATGTCACCCAGAATTACCAACCAGAAACCCAGAACCGATGCAGCTGCACAGACTTCACCAATAAAGGTATGAAGGAAACATTAGGCAAACCTGCTGCACCCAGATGTACATGACTCTAATTTCTGAATGGCGGAGTGGGCAGGTATAGCTTTCTGCCTGTACAACTATACCCCATAATATCTGCACTGCTAAAGTTAATTACAGGTGCTAATGAAAAAAACTTTCAACCTAGAGCCCCTGTCACCAATCATGCACAAATATTTTGTGACAGCAATTCAGTGTAGTCTATGCCTCTGTGGGCCAGCCTTGCTTTGTCTTTCACTCTGCTTGTAGAGGGTTTGGAAAAGGCCTGCTGGAATATTGCTGTGACTCATATATGTGGAGTCCTGCCCATGTAGATCAGGGAGTGGTGGCAAGTGACATAAATATCCGTGTCTCCTCCCACACTGAAATAATTGACTCTCCAGGTCTTAGACTTGAGAAACACTTCCAAATCCCACAGGACATCCATACCATTATGTGCTTTATTGAGATCTAGTTCTCTCAGTGGAAACTGCTCTGACAAAGGGAAACAACTCTTTTTGAAAATGTAATTTTAAAATACTCTGCAAATAGCGACTATGCCTGAGCACCAACGTGGTCCCAGGACACTCCTCCCATCAGCAGGGCTGGGAACAGAGTGACATGACGTGCTTAAACATGTGCAAGGTGTTTAAATTTAAAATTATTGAAAAGATTAAAAGATTAAAAATTATTAAAAGATTAAAAATGGTCTGTAGGATTTCTTTTTCCAGACAGGTGTTATTTCACAGAATTGTTCCACAGAGTTTTCACCAAGCACAGGAAACATCAAGACATTCCCTATTTCATTCCCCACCAGCT
>QWTY01007118.1:0-25024 GCA_008033365.1 Pseudorectes ferrugineus
TCTTAAGCCTGAAGTATTTTGCGTGTTTTTATCTTCTTCCCTTTGGTAAAAAACACATTAATGAACACTCTTAGTGAAATTAGAGTTATGAGAAATGTGTTACATTTATGAGGAAGTATCATACATTTCAGTGAAAAGATTGAGCACTGTATATATATAATTGTATATACATATATATATATACAATTGTATCATGCAATATAAGTTTATGATGGGAAGTAAACAATTATGTTATGTCAAGGAGAAAATTGTTCTAGATGTTCATTTGCCCATGCTGTTGTAGTCATCCTTGTTCTCACAGGTCTCTCTCTCTCTGTCAAGTCATCTGCTATCAAATGGATCAGCAGCTCAGAGGTTTTCTAGCCTTTCACATGAAAAGTGTATATTGTTCCACTGATATACAATACCATTGATATCTTGTTAAGAAAAGTTAGTATCTACTCAACACTTGGAGAGTAATTACCAGTGGATCTTCCGTCAGCATCCAGCGCCTTCTGTAGTAGTCCTTGTGCTGATCCGGTCTAGACCTGAATTCAGGAGCTGAAATGCAGCCACTTTTTAATAAATTTATTGTAAATTTTCTTTTTAGGTATCCAAAGATTGCACATTTATCTTCAAATTTGAAATTCATATATTTAATGAGAGTCTTTGAATTCAAAGATGAAGGAAAACCAGTTGCTTTTTAGATATCAGCCTTTTCAAAATCCTTTTTAAAGGATTGTTTGGAAAGAAGTAGGTTATATAGACGAAGTACAAATGAGTTTTCATTTGATATACAGTAGTTTCACTGTCCAGTACCCCTGACACAGTATTAGGGGAGTGATTATCTGATTGGCTTTATGATAACATGAAATTGCTGTGAAATTTTCCAAATGGAATATGAATATGCAGAGTAAAAATTGATCAGTCCGTCCTGTGCAACTGTTTTATTTCAGCATACAATGGTCTGGGAACATGTTGCAAAACAAGGAAACAAAACTCAACAAAGTATAAAGTGTACCTATGTAGTTAAATTTCTAATTGTCTGGCAAATATACTGTATTTACCGTTGTGAAATTTTCCATCCCAGATAGTATACTTCCTTCCTTCCTTTCTGGAGAGGAGTCCACTTAATCTCATGTACTCTGGTTCTATAGCTCTGCAAACATGCAACACATAGAACCCACCTTCATGTTGACAATAAACAGGATTTTAAGTGTGTTTGTTTGTAGCAACCACATAAGTGGAGTTTATAAAAACAGAATCTTCTCAGATACAATCTTTACTAACTCAGTAATGAAAGGCTGTTCAAGCAGACTATTAAAACATGGGAGGACTTTTAGTGTTTATTTTTAGTGCTCTGTTGTCATTCCTTCAGCAGACAAATATTTTTCTAAAATTTTTGCAGTCCATATTTGTATGCCTTACATTCGCTCATGCATCTTTGATTTTCCACAGCATGACTTTCTAATTCACCAAATAAGGTTCTCAACAGCACATCACATTTTTCAGACAGGGATCATATTTAGAGCTAAATTTAAAGTTGTTTTAGGAAGTTAGAGTTCAAGGTTGTCAATCAAGATCAGGTTACTGAAAAAAACAAAAAAAAATTTTACTAAAAATGTATTTGAAACATCAAAAGTGAAATTAATTTGGGAAGGCTCTTTGTTTTATCTTTTCTGAAAAACCTGATAACCTGATCATCAAAACTACTTTAGAGCTGTACTGAGAATATGTGGAAAATCCTGACTCTTTCCAATTCGATTTAGATTAAAAAGTCTAAAGAAACTATGAACTTTGAACTGTAGTGTCCATAATGATAAATATCTTAGATTTTGCATTGATCTTTAAAAAATAAGTAGAATTCCTGCTGACTTTTTGTGTGTCTATAAAACAGCAGAAGTGCTTTGCGTCTGGAAAGGTTGCAGGTGATAGATTGAATGTTAGCTTTTTTTTAGAAATGAAATACTGAATCCTAAAGGCAGGATGGTAAGTAAGATGGTAACTTAAAACATATTTAAAATATAGTCTGTATTAGGTATATTTTTTTTTTTTTTGATAGACAGTTTTCTGAATTAGCATCTGTGCTTGCTTGCATTGTCTGTGTCTCTTTCTTCCTTCTGGAACGTTCCTTTTCAGTTGAATGAATATGATCATGATTTACACACATTGACACAGCAGCACTTATATTGATAAAAAGTGTCACTGGCAAATCAATTTTGTTAGAAGATCCACGATCCAGTAAAATACTGTTTGACATCCATATCTTGTGAACATAGCAGATATAGTTGATATGTGTGCAGTTTATATGGAACAGAAAAAGTTCTAAAGTCTTTGCTGGAAATGTATAGATTATGCTGTTCATTTTATTTCTGAAAATGTGTAGGAAATTGTAGCTTCATACCACAGAGTTTGGATGTACTTTCAGTATTCTAATCATTGCATGTTCCATGAATATGCCATGAATATGTTTAAGTTCAAAATGCTGTCTCTGTCTTTAATGCTCAGATTTAATTGGCATTTGAGTTTATCGGCCACAGTTGTTGAGAAGTTACTGTTGAGTGTTCCTAGCAAGTACCTTTTTATAAACTTATTTTTATTGTTTATATTTACATGAGCGTGTAAAAATGAAGAAGTGTTAAAGGTCTATTACTGGTGTTATAAAATAAAATTTCAATTGTCATTACCTCAAATATAAATGAAGAGTAATTATTATACATTTGTATCTGTATACACAGTAATGGTGAGTTTAAAGTTGGTACAAATGTGAGGATCACCTTTGTTCAAGTGTTCAGTTAAATGATACCATAGAATTAATGCATTCCACAGCTTTTGCATGCATTACATATCCATAAGTCAATTATTGAAATTCAAACAGATGAAATAAGTGTTTATGTAGTCTCTTGAAGTGCTTTTGTTTCTCATGCTGCTTTCTATATGACGATGGCATTAAATGTGAGAGTATAAAGGAAAAAGGTAAAGAGTGATTTGGTCCATGCTTTTTCTTTTAACTTGTGGGTTGTCTGTTTTTGTGTTTAGGCAAGTAGTATCTCACCTCCATGGAGGTTTTGTTAAAGCTCCTCTTCTTGAGGTTCCTGAGGACTGCAGTTCACATAGTTCTGAATATGGTTTTCACACAGTTTTGTGCATGTTGAGAATAATTGTGTTTGCATATGTTTGAGTGATTCATGGGAAATTCTGGTTCCTACAACCCCAACAGAAAATTTTATCATTACTAATTTTTATAGTAAAGATGTTTCAATTAGATACATGTAAGTATGTTTTGTTGTGTTTTCCTTTTGTTACTCAGTTTTGGTTGTTTTTTAGGTTAATTTAGTAAATATATAGACATGTTCAGAAAGTAAAATATTTCTCCTGCGAACCCAAATAAATTTCTATTTCAGAAATATTTTCTAATTACTGTAAATTATGTAGTGAGGATGTACCTAAAGCAGAGAACAGTTTGCGGGTCTACTGTAGATGAATCTTAGATCTGCTGTGGACTGCATGTATGGTGGGAGAGTCATTAAAATTCAGGATATTTGTTTCATTGTTTTACTTATCTTTAATTTGATATAATAAATTAGTCTTGAGTTTTACATAGAATTTTATTACTTGAAGAAGAGATCCTTTCAGAAAAAAGGCGCCTTTCGTTGGTGTGTTCCAAAAGGAGACAGCATCAAGTTTCCTTTTCCAGAGTAAATAACTCATAATTTCTCAGTACCTCTTTTTCCCAGGCGCAAGTAGATGTTTCTGAAAGTGTAAGAAACTGTTTGTGGAAGAGATAGCTTGAATTTTTTGTTGAGCTCTCTCAATATAGATCTATGATCTTGAATATTGATGCAGTTACTGGTTTTACTCTGAAGAAACAAGGATTTCTATTAATAGGTATGCCCCTGGATGCAAAAGAGAACTTTCCTTTTAACTGATTCTTGGTGCATCTCTTCATATGCAGAAACCATCAAAACTATTTGAGTTTACCCATGTACAAATTGTCTCACACATCAGCGTTGCTTAGCCTTGGTAGGAAAAGCTGGCTCAGTTTTGGTTTCATACATGTTAATATTTGATTTTCTTCCTGGAAGTCAGTCTCTGCTGTTCTTTTTTTCTTAAGGCAGCAATTAACCAATATCAAAACCAGTAATGTGAGTCTTACTGTGCTGTCTGTACTACCCCACTCACTGCCACTATTTGTGTTATCTCTTACCTGCATTTCTACCTCCAATCAAGCAACTGGTATTTTTTCTTAATAATACATTTCTCTTAAAAATATGGTTAGAAACTTATGGATTGTATGATAGTACTTCCTTTTATGGTTTAAACGTTTGAGGGGAGAGTTAGTCTTAAAAATAGTAAAGGAAACATCCATCAGGGAGATAAAGAAAGAAAATACTAACTTTTCTTCTAGTTTCCCCCTCTCCAAAGAATTAGTACCATTTGGTTAATGGGCTTTCCTGGCTAAATAAACGTCATCTCTGTAGATTTCAGCACCTTGTCACTTTAACCATTTATTATCACCAAGTGTTCCTAACTGGTCTGCAGCTGCTGCATGTCACATAAAAAAGGAAAAGGTGTTACCAAATGTAGCTTAATTAGTCTACATTTAAAATTCACACCTCGTTTTATTTAACTACAGAAGCAGCCGTACTTTATGGTACGATTCTGTCTTTTATTGAGATTCTCAGGCATAACCAGTTAGCTGTTCTGTTATTTCACGTGCATTAGTGTTTATTTTGATAACAGATTAAATGCAATTTAAATGAGGAGCAAATTTTGCATTAGCCCACACGTGTCACAGGCTGGGAGATGGCAGCATGGGGTAAATATTAAGGATCTAGAGACAAGCGTGAATGAGACTAGAGAAAGTCTGGAAAGATACATTATTCATAACTGATGACAGTTCTTTTGTGTGTGTTTGCAACAGTGTTTCATACAGTAGCCTAGGAAGTGAAAAATACCAGATCCCCTTGGTTTTTGTTCCCAAACTGGAACGTGCTGCAGAGGAGTCACACCCACACAGTGCCTTGTGGAGGATGCGTGTTCCCCACCGAGTGGCACAGGTGACCAGTGTGTTCATTAAAGCAGGTGGCCATGAGGGAGACAGTGTGAGGATCCTTCGGAGACCCCTGTTATGTTAAGTCTAGGAGCGAGAGAGAAGAAACGGATCTGGTTTCCCAAGGGAAAGAACACACTTGTAGGCAAACTTTGCCCTTGCATAGGTTAAATGCCTGCTGTCTCAAGATTGTGTTATTGTAAGAATTGAGTTCAGTCCACTCTGCTTAAACATGCCTGTATTCAATAAATTTTATTTAAATTACAGGGCATTTTTTTTTGTTAATTTTTTTCTCAAATGCAAGTTTTGTCAAATACATTTTATTTTTGACTCTGTGGTCCTTGCAAGTGCCAGGAGCAGATCAGTCATTTCCTTTCAGATTGTAATGAGGTCGACATGTTTTATCTTGTTGCTGCCAAAATAAAATAATGGATTTCTTTTGTAGGTGGAACACCTAATTTGAAAACACTGTGGCTTGCCAAAGGGCCTGATGTGGAAAAGCAACGGTATAGTACATTTCTGGCATGCTTTCACCTTCAAGATGAGATGGAAGAACTCCAAGCTCTGGAAGCACCTGTTGCAGGGTTCTGCTGCTTGCTGGCCTATCTGATGATGCAGGTAAGAGGGACAGTTGCTTTTTCCTCAGCTGTCAGCCCTGATAGATGCGAAGGACAAATAAACTGGTTTTTGCTAGCCTGTGCTGGGCATTTCTCTTAATCCTTACTGTAGGCATAGCTGATCAAATATAATAGTACTGCATTACAGTATTTTTAATTACTCCACTTAACATGCACCATCCTGTTCAAGAAATACTTGGGGTTTTTAGTAGCTAATCATAACTCTCACATGCCCATGACAAAACCCCTTGGGCAGTCTAGAAGAGAGAGTATAAACTGAGGGATTTCCCCCACTCTTTGGGACCTGTTTGCAGATTAAAGTTGCTCCTTCTGTGTTTCCTTCGTGTCATCAAAAGGAGACATTCCCTCAGGTGACTATGCAGGCTGTGCAACAGACAATATAAATATTTAGTCAGCTCTCACTACTTTTCCGTGGCATCTTGTCAGTCTACTAATTTTCAAGCCAGAATTGAGGATATGGCTCTTCTCATTAAATTCTGAGTAATAGGGGATCATTAGGTAGCATTTCTGTTATAATTCCAAATACTTGGCAGCCTGCAGACTACCTTAATTGTAATAAAAAGGGACACTAGATTAAATACAATATTGCTTCATTATTTACTTTTCTCTTAGGTATTTAATATATTGTCTGTACTTGCCACATTTCAAATGATGATCTCACAAGCAGATTTTCCTCTCTGAGGATGAGCAAATTATGCTTTTATCTAATCTGATAAGCTCAGCTTCACTTGTACTCAAACTGAACTGCATTTCGTCTTTTGTTTTGCTTTTTTAGACTTCACTTTCCTCAATAACAGATTTGTACTGGTGTGTGATACATGAAAACAAGTTCTCCCTGACTTTTCCTTTCATTTCCCTTCATGTGTTTACTCAAACTTAGATGACATATTGAGGAAGTACATATGGGAACTACACAAATGATCCATATAGGTCTTTCTTTTTTCTTTAATTTTTGTATAACAAAATACAAATTGAAAATTTTTCAAAGATAATACGTACTAAACATCATTTCATGCCTTGCAGTTTCAAGTCAGCAAGATATATATCATGCACCTACCTTTTAACATACTTGAAGTGTTTCTCCTATTTGGATATGAAAATGCAGTTTCATTTATCACCATTTCATTTATTTAGTTATTCTGTGTACCCTTTCATAGCATGATAACTAAATTATTTGAGAAGGGTTTCTTTAGTGGGATTAAGAAGAGGAGGAACAGGATGGAACACCTACAGAAATGTGGATTTACTGAACCTTGATCACAGGATATTAATAAAACAGACAAAAAAAAGCTTGTCAGGAAAATGGTTTTCAGAACTTATTATCCAATGGCTACTGTTATAAACAGAGATGAAACCAGATTTACAGCTTTTGCTTTCAACAGGAATAACAGCAGAGAGATCATGCAAAGGGCTCAGTTTGATGGAAAGTTTTTCATGGCAGTGCCAGTTTCTCAAGAACTGCCCCATTTTCCTGATTCTCTTCTGCCCTCTGAGTTGCAGTGATACAATCTACCCCGTGAACCAGACTAGGGAATCGATTTGGAGTAAAATGTTTTTCATTGCTGAGTTATTTTAAACTTTGGTTATTTCTCTGATATTGTCTGTTTGCTCTCTTGGGATGTTTGAGAGGAAAACATGAGGGCAGGAGTGTCAGTAGCCATGCTTTGAGCTGGCCATATTGCTTCCATTTGTTTTATAGCTGAGAAAACAAAGCTTGTCTAACTGTGATCTGACTCTTGTCTTTAGACTTCAGTCTTAAATTTTTATTAGAGAAGGAAGGGGAATTGTTTCCTCAGAAATTATTTAAGTTGAGAAAATTGTAGGTTGCCTTGAAGCAGGCCTCAAGTCTTCCTTCAGCTCGTGTGAGGGAGAATAAACTTCTTAAAAATTTCATTACTTATCATTTAATCTAAGCTAAAAATGAGGGTTTTGCAGGAACCAGCATACTGACCAACCCATCTGGCTTCCTCAGAATGTATGTGCAAGTATTTAATGAAAACTTCAGATGCATTTTTTTTTAAGTAAGAAAAAAAATTCCAATAAACAAACATTAACTATGTACAAAAAGTGTTTATATGAAAAATATTCTTTCAAATATTCTCCAAATTATCCTTTCAAATATTCTCCAAATTAAGAACAAAAATAGTGAAAAAACTACAAAATATTAGATCTGTCTTTAATGTTGGGAAAGGAGGGAATGAGATCAAATCAAACTGTGAAGCCTTCAGACAAAGGGGAAATTTTCTCTTTCAATCTCTAACAGTTTTGGAATAAATCTGACAGTGGAATTGTGATAAGTCACCAAGTTTGATTACTGAATAAAATATTTCTCTAAAGAAGTGTTTTTGCATTCATAAGCATTTTTGGCTGATCTGCTCTGTTAGGGGCATTTTCTTGCTGTTGTACTTGCAATCAATCTTTGATTTCCTTTTCTTAGGACAAAATTGTGCAAGTATTAAGAATTGTTTTGTAGATAAAAATCACTTTTTCTGTTACTTCAGTGTATAAAATGTGCAGGTTTAGTAAACTTCTCTTGTTGCCATCTACACAAAGGTGACACCTGACTTGAATTACAGGGTAAAGTAGGGCCATTATCAGATCTTAGCAGACAGGTGGAGTTAATGAATACCAAGGAGCATTTTCAAAGCTTAAAATGTTTCTGATATCCCTCGCATTCTTGTGCTTTATGCAAGATTTAACAGCATCATAGAGGGGAAAGTATTTTACAGTGAGACAAGCGGTAGGGCCTGATTTAAGGAAAAAAAAATTTCTGGAGAGTGGTTGAATGATTTTTATCCTGAGGAGGAAAGAATGGGTCACTCCTTCTAAGCAAAAACATGAATGACATAATTATAGATGGCCTCTTAGTGGTTTTTTTCCCTGTTGATTTACATCAATACCTTTTTTTAAATTTTTCTCTCCATTTTATCTGTCACTAAATAGAAACTCTTACTGGATTGAAATGGAATATACCAATATTCCTCCACAATCAAGCTGTTAAAAGAAAGGCTATGCAGAGTTTTAGGTAGCCTCTTAAATGTTCTGTAAGCCCACAATGCACATTTCCACATTTTGCAAGAGAAACCTTTCCTCAAGTTCCAACTGATAAGGAATTGTAATGCTTTATGGATCTCACCTTGGGGCTGTCTGTATATCCTCAGCAGTTGTAACAGATATGTGGTCTTGGTGCACATGTATAATCTATAGTGGTTTACAAGAGGAAGGAAAGGATTAGAACTCAACTGATACTGTCATGGAATCCTCCCAGCTGGTCTCAAGGTGCTGTCTTTCTTCTGAGCTGATCATGTGCCTTTGCAAAATCTCAAAACACTTTCTCACAGCAGAAAAAGCGCCCGTTCCCCATTTACTGATAGAAGTGAGCTGTTACATAAATTTAGAATCATCATTTCCGTTTCCTCACTTGAACATTTTAGGTTTTAGTTTTGAGTTTTCCCTGCTTCCGTATCTAGCCTTAAAATCTGAAAGAAATCAAATATGTTTTGATAACTCCTGAAATTTAGGTTAAAGTAGGTAATTGAAATATTTTAGAATATTTTTGAAATTTCTAACAGATAAATATGTAAGCATTTTTTAAAAATCCTAATGGTCATCGTGTCTGTGGCTCATTGAAGTGGTTTTTATCCTGTGTCTTGATTATAAAGCAATTTTTTTTTAAATCTTTTTTTTTACTATGCTTGATGTTACAGAGAGGGAGAAATTTCCTGTTATTAAGAAACTCCAAGGAAAGTGGAGAAGGGGATAAATGAAGGGTGGGCATTTTGTTTGGTGTGTGGAAATCCATGTGTATACACTATACACAAGTGTTGGGGTATGCATTTCATCCAGCCTGTGAAAAAAAGTATTTTGTTCCCTGTGTGTTTTCCTAGATGGTGCATTCATGGTGGTCATCATTACATGAGGTCACTGTTCTAAGTTGGATGTGCTTGAGCAAGAGGATTCAATTCTCAGAAAGCTCCTCTTCAGAGCCTTCAGATAATATGTTACTTTTTCATCTGTTTTAGGTCAGTAGCCTCTCTCTGGAGGACTTAAACGCATTTCTAGCACTCATTCTCTGCCTCAAAGGGAAGTCAGCAGCTCAACTGACAGGCCTACAGGTATGGACTGGAATAACTGTGTAGCATAAAATACTCATGGTAACATTAGAATAAATATTTTGGGGGTAAATCATTCTACGTTAATTTTTTTACAGATATAGGAGCTAGGGGTCATGGAAAATATATAGGCTTTTAATATGCTACATTTCATGTGAGTACTTGTATTTGTTAATCACACAAAAAATTAAAATGGAAGGGACATTTCCTAGTGGCTGCAGTCCTAGACTGAGCAAATTAGTCTCAGATTTCTTCCTTCCTTAGCTTCCAAACTTCCATCTGATGAAAAATTGGTAACAGTGAATCCTGTCTGACGACATTGCTTCATTTTTTTTACTGAGGAGGATTTTGGTTTTGGACATAGGTTGCATGAAAATCACTAGATTATATTAAATTTTGGTATTACTACTTGAGGGAGAATATAAACGGTATAAACCTAACCAGAAAAAAGTTACCTAATGTGACTCACTGCAATGAAAACCATTTGGATTACACTGTTACGTAACTCTTCAGAAGTTCTTTTAAATATTTTACATATACTCCATGCAAATCTGTTTTTTCCTTTCTTATCTTCTGCCTTTCCACATGTGGATTGAAGATGGTCATTGCAGAAGAACCATTTAAATAGCTCTTCCTGCATATGAAATTATGCAAGAGTATTTTCAATTTCATAGCCTGAAATTGTAATCAAGTATTAGCAGTGTACAGCACAGACCCCACGTGCCAATGGCTATTTGAGTTGTGGGTTTATGGGAAACTAAGTGGGAAAAGGTTAGAAGTCGTTAGAACCTTAACGTATCTTTATTCTGTAAATCTTGCTTATATTCCAATAAATTCCCTGTTTCTTTGAACAGTCCATGAGACAATTTTGAAAGTACTTTTTGTTGATCTCAAGGTAACACTGCTGTTACTATCCATTTGTTTCTAGTGCACAAGTACCAAAATAACATACCTAGTGTGATTCCAGTTCCATTATTTGATTCCTTATAACAGGTGAAGTCCAGGCTCCTATAAGTTTTTTCAAACTCATCACAAATTTGTTTTGTAGCTGTAGATCAAGTATTAGATCTGTGTAACAAAAGAGAAGCAATGAAATGAAGGCAATATGGAAAACAGCAGAAATGTAGGATTTATTTCTGTCAGCTACATTACTGCACATAGTGTTGCACTCAACATTGGGAGGATCAGTACTTCATCAAGACTGTGTGGCAGTCATTCAGCAAAAGCATGACGGAAATCAAGCCTAAGCAGGAAGTGTTGAAACAACTTGTTTGTAGATGCACTTACAGGGATTGTTACATGAGTTTCTGAAGTGCTTCGAAGTTTATTCTGCTTGAATTAGAGGTCTTTGTGTGATTCACTTGTGTTGTGGCTCTTTGAAAATATAAATCTGCATCCATGTATGCTACTTATCAGCATTGTACTGATTCAAAGTTGTTCACAAAATTGTGTTACTTACCCACAAAGCTTATGGCAGATCAGTTGAGCACACAAAAATACATGAAGTGTGAAGCTGGTCTTACACTGTGTCATGTATCACTCTGTGAAATGGACAGAGCGTTGTTGGAATTGACTTCTGCATGCCATTGGCAAGTCCTTTCCAAAGTTATGTCACCCTACTGCTTATATAAGCACTTCATGCACTGTCCCACAATGCCTTCTGCTGTGCTAGAAACCAACAAAAGATTCAGGTAACGTAGCTGAATTTTTTTGTGTCAGGGTACTTTGTAGATCAGCTCCTTGTCTTATTCTATCAAAATTCACGATAGTGCCTTTGGTAATAGTTTCAGCCAGAATAAATCTTTCTGAAGGGAATAGTGAGGAAAGATTTTGGTCTCTTGCTCTTCTGAGGTTGTGAATACATAAATAAGAGTTTCAAAACTTTCCCTCATTGCCTTCAAATTAACCTCTTTTCCTGTGTTTTGATGACCTGAATTTCCCTGTGGAAAAAAGTTGCTGTTTCTCAGTTGTATGTGTATCTGTGTCTTGTCAAGCTGTATCAAGAATAGAGAACTTAATAATGTCCTGGGAATTTTCTCTTGAAAGGGCAGGAGGCTAAATAAATAGAATATCTTATACAAATATTCTAAGAATAATGATCAGTAAAGCAAGCTTTCTGAGAATTATCATTCAAACATCTAATTTTCAAGATCCCATCTCAGAATAGCTTAAACTGGTTTTAGTCATTACTGTGTTTATTTAGTCATTTTACAAAATTGAGTTATGCTCAATAGAGTTATTTTAATAACTCAATATTGAGTTATTTTAATAGTTAGTGAATGGGGTATCAATAGGTATTTAACAGCTTAATTTTCTAGATATTTGTGTTTAAAATCAAAGGATCCAAGTGCAATGAATTACAATAGTACGTAGTTAATTAATAAATGGAGTTTATAGTAGGAAGTCAGGAACAGAGTTTAATCTGTTTACCATACTTTTTATTTTCCATTGAAAAGTTAAAAGTGATCCCTAGAAACAACTTAATCACAGAGCTTTCAAGGAAGTTACGGTAAAATTAATCAGCATCTGCAAAATTTTATGAAGATATTTTCTCATTTGCCATTTTGGACTTAACATTATTGTATTATTTGAATGTAGAAAAAATGTTTATTTCTTGTAATCAATTCTGTGAAGAACACTAATTTAGTAAAAAAAAAAATTTCTCTCTTTCTGTAAAGAAGTTCATTAGCAAATATGTTCTAGCAGAAGAATACTTAACTTCCACTATGAAATATGAGAGAAAATATAAATAGAGCCTGTTCTAATGGAATGAAGAGAGCCTTTCAGCCTTCACTTTCAAATCTACTTTCTAATATGCTGTCCATATTTCATAGTTAATGAGATCCATAAACCCACAAGTCTATGAAACAGAAATGTCTATGGTTTGAATAAAGTGGGTTAAAGCCATAAAAAATATAGTTTATCTCATGCTGAAAGAAAGTGGGCTGTGGACATGTAACTACACTGTACATTAAATATTACTTTCTGAGAATAACATAATGTTTATACATGAAGATTTGATTATTTTTCAAGATCGATGGTTTCAAAATACCAAAATGTGCACACCATAGAAAAGACATTTTTCTGGTTAGATTTTTTCTAGTTTTCTTGTGCTGCCCCCCTTATATGGTAGATTAGCATTCTACTTTGCCCAAACCTCCCATAGAGCTTATACATAAGGTCAGAATTAAATTTTGGACCCCAGGTTGTCTATTTCCCTTCTTTCTATTTTAATCTGGTGTGTGGTGTTGGCAAAAAGCCCAGAGAGCCATCAGTCTAACTTTGAGGCCATTGCAGAGAAAAAGAGGCACCAGCAGGCATGCTTCCAGTCTTGTTTCTTATATTGTGCTGGCCCTGGTTGTTTACAAGTGCAATTACAGGTCAGCTTTCACCAGAAATGCATGTAAAATACTGCCCAAACAGGAAAACCCATAATGACTTATAAACACAATTACATTTTTTCTAAGATTGCTCTAAATATGTGATGGAGGAAAAATTTGTGTTGGAGGTGTAAAGCTGTCAATCACATCTTTTCTGAAAGTTGTGACCAAAGATGAGATGGAAAAATTTGGTTAAAAAGGAAGTACAAACTGGAAATTGGTAGATGAATTTTGGGTCCTGATAAATGATTTTGAAAGTGAAATGTATGTCAGAAAATAGGAAATCCAAGTTAATATAAGGTACGTGGGTGGGCATACACATCACTGCTGGAATTTAGGGCATTTGCAAACCCTTTATAGCTTTGCTCTAAAATGTCCCATTATGCCAGAATATCTGCTTAAGAGTAATTACATCTTTTGTACCACTTGTAAAAGGGGCAGTTTGGCTGCGTCTGAGGTGTAAGACAGTCAAGCACTGAAGTATATTCCTTCAATTTTTTAAGAGCTTTTTCTTATTTAAAACTATTACTGATATGAAATGAGCACAATAATTATAGATCTGAAGTTATAAGATTCAGAGAGTCTTTGCAACTTGATTGCAAATGAACTTTCACACAATACGTATTGGGTATTATTTAATTAGCTTTTGGAATAATAATAATAAATACTCAGCAAACTAGTTAACTAGTTTGAAAGCTGGAAATAGCTTTAGCAAGAATTTTAGTTGCACAGAACTTTTTAGTATTTTTCATTGTACAGTGTCATGGAAGCAAAATTACCTTGGTTTTATACCTTGGTTTACCTTGGTGTTATACCAATAGTACACAAGGTATTTTTCTCTGAATATTTTCCTGAGGGATACTTAGCCACATCCATTTAAAATAGCAGTATGTTTTAGAGTCGTAGGTAATAGTGTAGGTCTCTTGGTTAGGATCCCTCACATTTAAAGAAGGAATTTTTTTTGTTTACTATGCCATGCAGGCAGAAAAGCATAAATAATACCCAGATTCTGAACATTCGATAATTTCAATCTCCTGATCTATTTGGCAAGCCAAGCTAGGTTTGTCAACACCATTACATGGGATATTTTTCAAACAGACCCCAAACAACCTTTGTGAGGTGTCTGTATTTTTCAAAATATGATTGTTGAAAAAAATCCTTCCCCCCCCCAGAAGTGTATGTTTATTTTGTCTGTGTGACTGTTTCCTAATTAATGTTTGCTTGAAGTCTAATTGGATTGAGTAAAACATAAAATGCAAGTAAGAATATTGTAAAGATCTTACAGATAAACCCTTCTTATACACAAAGGACCTGCTTCTGTGATGTACATTAGTATTAACTAAAATGGAATTTGAGTGCATTCCCAGATGCTTTACTGAATCAGGGTTTATATTCCCTCAAAATTTGCATCTGTCAGAAATGTTTTAAAAACTATAGGCGAGATTGTAACTGGCAGGTGGTGGAGAACAGGGGGGATTGAGGTGATTTGCTGATCTTGGCATTGCTTCCCAGCCCATTTTCTCATCTGCGGTCTTTAGGTTTTCTCAGTGTTCTGGGCTAATCTGGAACTAAAGTGCAGCAGTATGGGATGTGATTTCAAGCTGGGATTGGTTCAGTCCCTGTTCAAAATTAGAAATATTCTTCTCGTATACTCAAGATAGTCTTAAATGAACCACATAGAACAGTTCCAGTCCACTTACATGGGTCAAGCATTAGTGCAAATACAATTATGTGTCAGGAGCTGAGGTTACTCACTGCTTACAGCACTTTTCAAAGACCCATCTCTAAATCTGTGGCTATTTTCATAAGCGTCTTTTGAAGTTCTAAAGAAAGTTCTCGTAGTCCACTGACAACTGGCTCTACCTTTTTTGCTGCTGTTGGTTCATAAGCATATTAAAAAGAAATCTTAGGCTAAACTAAGCTATTCAGACAAGATTGTGTGTTCTGCTCCACTCTCCCCATTTTCTTCTTGACAAAATTTGCTCTATTTATTAGTATTATTAGAGTCTATTTCCCTGAACATTTTTGCAGTTGATGTAAGCTCCAGTATCAGAATTCACATAGCTGTGTGAATTCTATTATATATCATTGGCTCAAATACAAACCACATTGTCAAGAATTGTCAAGTTTGGAAGAGACTTCCAAGATCATCTAGTCCAACCATCAACCCAGCACCACCATATTCACCCCTAAACAACATCCCCAAGTGCCACCTTCAGATGCTTTTGGAACACTTGCAGGGATGGTGACTTCACCACCTCCCTGGGCAACTTACTCCAGTGCCTAACCAGTCTTGCAGTGAAAAAAAATTTCTATTATCTAATCTGTGTCTCTCCTGGTGCATCTTAAGACCATTTTTCTCTCATCCTTTCACTTGAGATATGGCAGAAGAGACCAACCCCCACCTCACTACAGCCTCCTTTCAGGTAGTTGTAGAGAGCTGAGTTGTAGGTTATCTCTTCTGCCTTGTGAAAAAAATTCATTCGTATAGATGGATTCAGTTTGTCCAGGGAGAAAATCTTGAGCGAGGTTTTGAGCAAGGGTCTTAAAAAGAGGATTTTTATTCCTTTGGGGAAGATGGTCTTGCATTTTTCTGCATAATTGTGTAAGTTTGCTGTGCATTTCTGTGAGTTTTCCCCTTTACCATCCTGTAGCTCATTATTAGCAAGGTTTCAACAACATGGAAATAGCAGCAATGTTTCAGTTATAAATTGCTTTTAGACTGTATATAGCTTAAAGAATATTCCAGGATGCTTAAGTTAAAAGACACTCTGGAATTTCAGATAACAAAATTACTGTTAATTTTTAATCCATGCCAAATAATATTGCAGGAAGTGAAACATAGTTATTAGTAGTGAGGGTAATAAAGCTCTCCCAAAATATCAAGCAAACTGACAGCTTTGAAAAAGTCAGAGATAACTTATTACAGAGAGGGGAAAATAAATATTTCTGGTATCAACTGACATTTTCCTGCCAAGTTTGTGTTGGTCAAAGTGTACATTTACTCCTGAGTTCAATAGTTTTCACTTCCTTGCGTATTGTATGCTAGACGGAGCGAGCAGTCCATGAGGGTGGAAGGTGGTGTTTGCACGGCATAGGTGGGGTTGCTCCCCACTGCCTTTAAGGGCTGACCTGTGTCCCCCCAGGGCAGGTGACGTGCAGGGGCTGGAGCAGGGAGGGGACGGAGCGTGCCGTCGGGAAGCGGTGGCACGCGTGCACCTGCCTGTCATCTGCTCGGGGCTGCCTGCACCTGCCCGCGCGCCTCTGTCACGCCTGAGCAGGAATGCAGGCTGCACATCTGTCCGGGCTTTCCCTGCAGAAGCAGATGGCTGTGTGTAACTTCAGAGAAGCAAAATGTTTTCTGAAATGAGGCTCCTGGAGGTGGATGCATTTATAGGCACACGGTTGCAGTGCTTCAGTGGACGTACTGGAGGTTTTCAAATTACTATAGTAGAAATGTTCATCTGGAAGGTATCAAAAACAGCAAGGCCAACCAAGAGCTGATTTGTTCCCTTTCTTTCAAATGTATTCTTGATTGACATGGTCATTGTCCAGGGGTTAAAAGTCAAGACAGTGTCCAGTTCCTATCTGTTGCTTCTTCTATGACTTTGGTCAAATTGTTCAGTTCTTTCTTGTATTTTAGTTCTTGCTTCTAACAGTCATGCACCAGTAGTCTCAATAATATAAGTTTTTGAGCCAAAAGTGGTTTGTAAATGTGAACTTCTAATACATTATCATTAATATTGGTGTCATACATATATTCTCCTCACTTTCATCTTTGTTTTGGGGTTATTTCGTTTGATGTTCACTGAGAAACAGCTGAGATGTGGTTGAAGGATCTTTTTATAAAGAAATGGAGCTGTGTTAAGAGAAAAGCGATAAAAGTACATTATGATATCCTTTACCAGCATTATTTTTTAGCATCTCAAGACATCATGACTTGTTAAGACATTCTAATCCCAGTGTTACACGTGAGGAAAGAACACACAGGGACGATAAACACCAAATGTGTAAAGGTAGTCGTGTATTACCTCCAAAGAAAATTAGTGATTTATGGAGAGACTTAGTTAACTGTTTAGTAGCATATCTAGTGTCACACCAGCACTATGCACTTGAACTAAAAAGGTGTATTACATTCATCTAGGCTGCTGTATATTACCCTGATAGATTTAAAAGAAGAAACATTCAGTTCCTTGCCCAATACAAAGCTATATAGGTATTGGTTTCAGCAAGGACGGATAATACATACCTAAGAATCTTTTCCTATTTAGCAATAGTTTTCTATATACTCTCTGTGTATAGAATACACAAACACATCTTGGCAGAAAATGTTTCTGTTAGGACTTAAGTTCTGTAAGTTCCTCAATGAGAGCTTTACTTTTGAATGTAATAAAAGCAGAGCTATGCCAGTGCACTTTTAAAAATCCATCCCTCAACCTGCTCAGTGCTTTTAACTTTCTAGCAAAATCATACAATTGTATGTTGTATTTGTACCCTGAGGCTTCAGTACCATAGAGAAATAGTTCAGGCTAAGAGCAATGGTAAGTAGTATTTTTCAATTACAGGAGGCTGAAAGCGTAGTGGTATTCTGCAGGAAGTTTATTTTGGCACAGCACCTTCTGCATAAAAAAAAAATAAAAAGGTACCCTTTGTTTTAAAATGGCTGTGGATCAGTTCCTGAGGCTGAAATGTTATCAGCAAAGTGCCTGCAGAGTCCAGTGCTGGCTGAAGGGCTGCGATCCCAAAGTTTGGCTTATTACAGAGCATGCATTTTCTTTAAAACAACATTCTTCTCTCTGTTCAATACATCTTTAAAAATGGCCAAGTTACTGTCACAAAAACTTTTTCCCTGTTTATTTTTAATTTGCCCTAACATAGTGCCAATACAAGAAAATGTAGAACACTACATGTAAGTAATCTTTTTTTTCTTTAAAACCTTTATTTGTAGTCGGTTCTTGAATAGCTCCGAAGATATCTTTATGCAACAGCTGTGTGCACCAAACAAGGATTCTCTAATTTCTCTATAGGTATTCATCTAAACCATAGCACAGGGTTGGCATTCTTGTTCCGAAAGGCAGCAACTTGCAAACTATGTATGGCAGTTTTCCATTTCAAAAGGAATAGGTGTTCTGGAAGTGGATACTCCATTGCAGCTTAGTTAAAAATGAATTCCTGATATCTTGAACATACCTGATCACAGGTTACAGTTTGTCAGTTCCCTTCACAGGTCATCTGAAGTGCTGCTGTGTTACTCATTTGATTTGTCTTGGACCTTGGGATTGTCATGAAATAGAAGCAGACAAGTTCTTCTTTTCTTCTTCAACCTGTGGACTTAACACCTAGAAAATTCCTTAGCCAGAACTGTTTACCATGGACCATATCACTTCAAAGGGTGAACCGCAGTATCAACAATCTTATTGTGCAGCTGCTTTGCAATACAAAGAAACCCAAGGAGAAAAAAAACCCCACAAAACCTATATTGCACTGGCAAACAATATTTGCTCTACTGGAATTCTCTCCACTAAGTATCTTGGTTCAATGACATTTTTATTTGAAGAGCTTATGACATGAATAACAGTCGTGATAATGTTTCTGGAAGCTGCAGTGCTTCAGACACGCTAAATTCTGCCTAATCTAATTCTGCTGAAATTCACTGATCTTTCTGTTGGTTTCAGTGGGAAATAAATCAGGCCCTTAAGAAGTATAAACTCTGTTTAAGAGTGGGGGTGGTCCTACATTAGGACAATTGAATAAATCTTGAACTCCTATTCTGAATCTAGGGAGGAAAAAAAGAAAACTAATTTTTAAGCTTGTCTAATTAAGCCTGGGACAGTTGTAGCAGTGAACTGAGCAGTTGCTGGCCTAACCAGCTGTCATTTCCTGATAGAGGCTGGGGCTGTGGAAGGACATACTGCATTAGCAAAGGCAGCCAAGCACACGCTGCTGAGTAGTTCTGTTGGTGGCAGAATTTTTACTCCTAAAACTTTGTTCCATGGACCAGTCCTATGATTAAACAAAGGGATAGTGCTGGATTAAGGTGTGGATAAGGATTTTAGATCAGGAGTATGGTCAGGATGAGGTAGCAGCAAATGAAGACCCTCATTTTGAAGATTTTGGTAATGGAGCTGGACAGTGTAGAGTAGAATAGAGAAATATATAGCGAGTGTCAGAAAGTAAAGGAGTGGAAAAAGTTTGGTGTTTGAAGGCTTACAGCGGAAAGTTACTGGGAGAGAAGTGACCTTTTGCATGCTTTTAAAATTTTTTCTCTGTGTCCTCTAGTAATGTTTGAATGTGTTGGCCAATTTCAGCTGCATTTGACAGATGTAGGAGTCTGGGAGAGCAATACTTACTGCTCGTTGTTTTAAATAGACAGCAGGGAAGATGGAGAAGGCACTCTAAGTTGCCCAACAGGAGGAAACTTTAGCCTGGCATCACTCTATTAGGGCATCCATGTGAGAGAGAGACATCGCTACAGGCACAGGGAAGACAATTCCAGTACTTACTGAGCCACGTCAGATGCCAGTGACACAGCACATTCAGCAGCTCATCAGTTCATGGAGCAGATGTACCAGGAGTCTGCTGGCACAGACTTTATTAGTTTCAGGGCAGGTGGAGCTACTAATACTTTGCCTTCTCATAATTCCACAACATTTAACTATTGTATGATAAAAAAAAGGGAAAAAATCAGACTACAAGAATTTTCAGAGTCCCAAGCAAATAAAATATATTTTCCTACCAACTAAATTCAATGTTATCTATGTGATGGAAAGGTGAGGAGGTTCGAGGATAAGTATGTCACCAAAAACAGGAACAAATATTTAAGACACTAAAAATTAAAATCGAGATGAATCCACTCACTTTTATAGAATGGACATGGCTGCTGGCTGGGCTACAGTCAGATGCTTAGCCTGATGACTATAATTCAAAATTTATGTGAACATTCTGTAGATGTCACAGGTATTGTGGACTGTCATAAGCACTTTAGATCAGAGTTGAGCAATTGTGGCTAAAATAAGAGAAGTAATATTATTTCAGTCTTTCTGCAGGTGTTAATGTGCTGTCCATTGCAGAACTGAATAAATAAGCTGAGAGGACTAAACTTCTTACCTGTGAAATTCATTATCACAGAAGTGTCACTTATGCTGGGGTTTGTTGTGGGTATGATTAAGAGTTCTGATAAAGGCAACTATTTCTGAAAATTAAAGAAGAAATTAGATGTAATCTTTTTGGAACTGAAGGAGATGTTTTTCTGGTTGCAAATCAGTTAGCAGTAGTACTTTTGTGTCATTATTTGTAGAGTGCTTAATGGTAAAAACAATTTTTAATTTTTTTTTTAAGTTTACTTCAGTGGTGGTTTTGGCTTAATGTAAATAAGAGTGTTGTTCCACAGAGAGGTATCATTTTACATCAAAGTCCTGATAAAACCCAGTAAATAAACTTTCCTGAACATATAAATACTAAACAATTGGGTTGTTTACAGCTAAATATTTACTTCAAAGTCTTAGAAGTATTTAAAAACTGGTTTTTCTAGTTTCTGTTGCAGCTGATGCTCTCATAGGATCTCTTTTCAGTCCCCATTTTCCTTTGCACACACCTTGTTTAAGCAGGAAGAGCTTAATTTAAGCCGTAATCTTTTATCAGAATAAACCTTAGTCTGTTTTCAAAATACTGGTGCTCCTCTCCCCCCTCAGTTTGACAGGTCCCAGCAGCTTGTTGCTTAAAGCTGACTGATGCCTAGTAAATGCACTGTTTCACCAGCCCACCTCTGTAGTGTGACACTCCTTAAATTTACCAACACTGCACCAGTTTAGGTTATCTTTCTCTCAAGAACAGAAAGTAGAGCTCCAGTGTGCAGGGGCTTTAGCATCCTTTGCCAACTCCCACTGGGAATTTATACTAATGGCTGAAGGCAGGACGATCTGGTCTCTGTCTTTGGGTTGAGATTGTTTGGTGATGCTTTCCATTGCAGAGACTTTAACTTACGTTGTCATCAGCCGAGCGTTCATCTCTATATTTAGAACACAGTGTGCCTTAGTGCTCTCAGGCAAAGCTAAGCCTTACTGTTTTAATGACAAGTTCCTGAGATAGGATCTACCTGCTGCCTTTATTGCTCAAGCATAAATTGCCCGTGGTTAAATATTTGATCATTTAAGATACAGGTGGCT
The DNA here is from genome assembly GCA_008033365.1 of Pseudorectes ferrugineus. Taxonomy (NCBI): domain Eukaryota; kingdom Metazoa; phylum Chordata; class Aves; order Passeriformes; genus Pseudorectes; species Pseudorectes ferrugineus. The sequence goes on from QWTY01007118.1 coordinate 21,328, forward strand.
GCTGGGGGAGTTAATGTAAGAAGCAGCATACTGGTGATATACCGGCTGAGTTCAAATGGAGCTAAAAGGAACTGGTTAAACTAGACAAGTACACAGATTTTGATTACTACCACTTGAATTCCAGCAGTTTATTGCATGGGACAAATTACATTGATTTGTAACTATTGTTATTGAATTGATTAATTTTAACTAGAAATCATCAAATACTAACCTGTTCTTGAGTTTTATGTTTTCCCTTTTATCACAAAAACAGGTATATTCTTTTGTAGGTGGGTGGGGAAGGTGGGGAAGAGAAGAGTGGGAGAAATGCCTTGTGGAATTTTAAAGTTATTTCTTTTTAAATTTATATCTCAAAATGTTAGCCATAGTCATATCTTCTGTATCCAACTTCACCACAGGAAGAAGGCAACAGATTAGGAAAAAAGTAAACTTTAACCTAAGTAACAGTTATTAATACAGACTTTTTACATTGAAAAATAACGTGCCCAGAATGTTGTTGAAAATCCTACTAAAGGAACCAGTTTTTAAATGAAATGTCGTATTTAGTACATTGAGATACAGAGGACATGTAAAGTAGCACAAGTAAAGAACTGTAAAATTATCATCATATCTAGAAATTCAGATAGTGAGATGGCTTTGCTGGTGTGTGTGGTTCTGGCCTTCCTTTGTGTCTGCAGACATCTGGCATGTTCAGATACCCACCCTCACATTTCAGCTGTATTAGAACCTATTTATCATTTTGATAGAATTTGATCCCTTTAAACTCCAATCAGTTGAGGGGCAAAGGGTTTTTTTAGTATGCTCCTGGAAACAGTTTGTGCAGCTTTCAAAATGCATAGTATAAGGTTTACACCTCTATCAAAAAATGCCTCGTGAATCCACAAAGAAGAGTCAGAGGACCAATAGTATTTCCTTAAAATATAAAGGTATTTTTACATCCTGATTATTTTTTAAGTATTATTTCATTAGATGAAATTTGAACTGGATATTTGCATTTCATATACAAGATGCATGCATTTTCTCTTCCTGTAAGTTAAAACTGTTCAGCAGGATATTCAGTCTCTCGGTCTAGATTTGCAAAGTGCTCCTGTGAGCAAACACCTTCCATCCTGCAAAGCCTCTTTCTGTTGCCAATGCATGTGCACGTGGCCACAGAGATGGGCCTGAACTCGGTGATATAAGTCTATGATGACAGCTCTTCTAGCAAAGAGACTTCTCAAATTGTTAGAAAAAAACTTTATACATAGTGTTATGGATGCTGTAGCACTTCTCTTGCTCTTTTCAAGTAGCTTACCCAGTTCAGATCAAGCCTCTGCTACCAGTAACCTCTGCTGCAATGATGCTAGAGGACTGTGAACTTTTGAGTTCTTAGTCTTCAGTTAATGCTGGCAAATAGGAAAAGTAATCTTTTTCCCCAAGTGCTGGGAGGGTGGGGAGCTGCCATTGGTAGGCGCAGCAGCAGGGCACGGCCCAGGCAGCTGGTGCAGGAGGAGCAGTTCTCACACATTCCCTGTGTCTGTCACACAAATGTCATCAGCTGGTGGTGGGAGTAGCAGCAGCAAGATCACAGGGGTGTATCTCACACGGTTCACTGGGGTCCTGAGTTTATAGAAATAGTAAAAAGAACAGACACAATTTCCGAAAGGAAGTAATCTCTAGGGTGTAATGCCCTGCAAGACAAGACTTCTTTTCTTTTGGAATTTTCCACTTCTCATCATGACGTCTTAACATTGCAGACACCAAGCAGTTGTGAGCATTCCCATGGCAAGGCAGCTCTGTGGTTTGCCATGTGCACAGCCTCATTGTTACAGACTCACTGTGCTTTCATTTTCTTTGGTTTTCATTGCCAGACATGGAAAATAGAAACTACCCTTTAGTGAATGTATTTCCTGTCCTATTAAAATAAAGAATTCACTGTTGATAGCTCTGGCCTTGGTCTTGCTCATACTAATTTCCATTAAAACACCAAGCCTTACCTGATATCCCTCACACACAAACACACACACACACCCTCCAGACCCCAATACTACAGTGCTTTAGGAAAGTTCTGGACTGATATCCCTAGACAATGAAGTCTTCTACCTGTAAAGCCTGTCACCAGCAACATTATTTTATCTCTTTGATCAATACATCTCAAGTGTAATTCTAAAGAGCACAGCTAGGGTTGTAAATGATGTGGACACACTTCCTTAGCAGGTCTTAAGATTTGATCTGGTGAGCAGAAACAATCTAGTAAATGCAATGTAAGAATCTCTCAGCTGCAACATGATAAGTGACTGTGTGCACGCTTGCAGTTTACTTTAGTACAAATAATGCTGGTTCTCTTAAACCACATTCCTCTTTCAAGTGCCCTTCAGCATTGTTAAACAGTTTGCAAACCCCTGCTTTACTTGCCAGAGCAAGAGAGTTATGAGAGTGCATGTAGTTACTAGTCTCAGCTGGCAAAATGGTAGCTGACATCTGGAGGCAATAACTTCCTGAAACTCAATGGCCTGATCCCCTACTGAAAATACGTTTACTTTAAAGGGAGGGTAGAAGAGAGTCTCCTTACTCAAGTATGAAGTGTCATGATCAGAAAAATATGGACCTTTCATTTTCTAAATGACTGCTCAAATTCTAGTGGGAGGTGTCCCTGCCCATGGCAGGAGGCTTGAAACTAGATTAACTCTAAGGTCCCTTTCAACCCAAACCATTCTACGATTCTGTGAAATTAGGTTGTGTTTTCTGCATTTGTCTAGATGTCAGTGGTTGTCTCCAGTTGTCTGCACTGGCTGAATTTCAGCTGCTGACTGTCATGTTCGTCAGTGCCCTGGTGGCCAGCTTGATGCCTTTCCAGGAATCACTAGAGACAGCAAAAGTTCTTCCCAGAGGGCTCGGAACCTCCTTGCCTGGCATCTCCCTGCCTGCATCTTCATAGTTGAATCCTCTTTTGCTTTTGCACTGTACAGAAAACAGCCCATGGAGATGCACCTCATATCTTCAAGTCAGCTTAACAGAACCCTGCTGCCCCTTGTCTGTGGTTAGGGGGATCCCCATCACAGAAGTCAGCTTCACCTTGTCAAATTATGCAACAGAATTCAGCTCATTGCATAATAGTGCAGAAAACCTAACTCCTTCACCAGGGTCTGGCTCTATTCTCCAAATGATTTGTGATTTTCATTTTTGGAAGAAGCTTTGTAGCTCTTTATTGCTAGCAAAGGCTTCCTGATTTTGTTATGTGGACCTTAGGAAGGAAAAATTCTGATTCATTAGTACTACATTTCATGGATTTTGCTACTACTTGTCATTTTTTAAAAAATAAGGCACTGATAGTGTATGTCCATGCCTTTAAGTCTTTTGGAGATCTTTCAAGATGTAAGATGTAGTAATAATGGCCAACCCTTTCCATTTCAGACAAACAGTTCACAGCTCTCCAGGAGCTAGGGCTAAGACAATTTGAGTCACTTTTTGCCCTTTCTGTTCTGGACTGTTTTGGATACTATTCCATTTCGGGTATAATTTACACTGTAAGGGTACAACAGCTACCATGGATTACAGTATTGATGGCCACACTGTTACGAATCTCTCCTGATCCTAACAGACTGCTTTGGTACAGACTGGAAAAGGCATTGCCCACTGAGAAGATTTGTACTGTTTATATACAGTTTTCCCCATACTGGATTCAAGGTTTTTGTATTTTGCTATGCTCTGCCACAAC